>JAJEJO010003190.1:0-18507 GCA_020662805.1 Glaucomys volans | reverse complement strand
AAAGAGAAAATCTGATATCCAAATAACAGAAAGGGAAATGTTAACCTCATTAGCAATCGAGGAGCTAGAAATTTTAAAATAATTCTATTGTTTTAATTGGAAAAATCAGGATGTTTATATCATTTTGAGTGAGTGTTTATGAGGATCTGGGGAAACAGATATCTCCATAACTGAGAATAAGATGGGATTTTATGTTTGTTCTCAAGTTAATTTTAACATGGATATTTTCTTGGAATTTGCCAAATTTGCATACATTTTCAAATAAACTGTCATAACTTACTGTATTTTATAATATCCTTTTATTAATTTTTACTGTTAGTTGGAGCTGAATGAGATCCCATTCCATTCCTGATAATTTTTTTTTATCAATCAATCCTATAAAATCTTTTTCAATTTTATTTGGAATACTAAGGAACCAGATTTTGACTTTTGAGGAAAATAGGGACTTCAACTATGTCAGTAATATGTCATTTCTTTTAATATTTTATTTACTTTAAAAGGACTGTAAGCAGTTTGATAAAAATTGTGTTCTGGTCTTCATCATGTTATTAGTATATCAACCTCTATGCTTTGTTTTCAAAACTTTTCCTGATCCTGCTTAAATAATCAGTTAATGTGAATAAATTTTCATTTCTGGTAAATCATACTTTTTGCCTTCTTTCATATTTTATTTCACTTTAATTTGTTGAATTGGTATTTTGCCTTCAGAATTCCTTTTTAGATTGCATATGTATCCTATGTGTAAACCCTGATTCTCCACCTTGGTCCTTGGTGAGCTGAGCATTTATCCATTGGGTGTCACATTTGGAAACTCTGGTGTGGGTGGCCTTTCCGGTCATCAGGGGAGGCCCAGGTTACTTCCTTATCCCTCTTCTATCAATAGGGCAGTGTTTGCCATGACACCAAGCTGTAATCCATAGTGATGGACCTTCCAGAACATTCTTCTTTACACTCTCTGGATCTGAATTGCTGGAATCACTGGCTATCTTCTGTAGAACACTCATGAGAATATGAGTCAGAAGGTTCCACGTGGGGCCATCAAAACTCTATTGCAAGTTACTGTGGCTTCTGAGGGCACAGATCCATGTTCAAAGCTGCCTAGAGTCCTCAAGGTTTGAGAAGTGATATTTGACCCATAATCACCCATCTAGGATCCCCAGAATTGCTGTGCTTTGTGCACCCATGCCTGTTTTAAGTCTAATGCAATTACCCTTTGTTCTATGGGCATGGAAAGCTTTCAATAACCAGTATGTTAAGAAGTAGCTTCAGTCAACCCTATTGCCTCAGGGTTTTCCTAGTGATTCTGTTGACTTTACAAATGCTGACCTATCTGTTTATTACAGAGAAAAGGAAAGAATTATGCAAGTGTTACAAAAAATATTAAGCTCTGTATCTTGTATTTTGCTAATAAAAGGTTGAGTCTCTTCCCAGATCTCTCAGTTGAGGAAAATCAATGATTTAGCTAGTGGTCTGCAAAATGGCTTAAGTTATAATGAACTATAGAAAATAGGAATTTAATCTCCTCCAAAGATAGTGGAAAAGGGGCCTTAAAAGTCTGACTATATTAATTGCTTTTGAGAGCTACTAATTTACTGCATCTCTAAAACAACTTTAGTTTTGAAAACTTGGTTATTCTTAATATTTGTGTCATGCTTTGGAGGATAATTTACAAAGTAACTTTTTTGGGACATTTGTCTATGTATTTGGCACTTTGATATTTACTTTACAGTTTAAGTACACTTAATAAATATAGGTTTCAGAAATCGATAAGTGATTGAGAAATAGATGATTTCTAATAGACTTTTCCTGTGATTTCCAAAGGCATAACATCATATGTAAGATTCTCACTATTAAGGGTATTTTCTGTCAACATCATATGCAAGACTGTGCCTGGTAAGGACATTTATTTGATATATTATTCAGTCATCAAAAATTTACTGAAAGACAACAGATACAAACCTTCAAACATTTATTAGTTGACTATCAATAACATTTTATATGTTAATCATGCCAAATAATAAATATAGTTAACTCTTTTTTTGTCATATACAGAATAGGATTTTTTTTCCATATCAGTGACTTTCTTTTTCTTGTATATAATGAGAAACATTTTATAGTTTAATTGAATTTTAAGAAAAATATCTATATCTGTATTGATCCCCCACCATGGAATACATTTATGGGAAAAAGAGTATATATTTTGAAATCAGATAGTGATATGCCTCAAAAGAGTGTATTATTTGACATGCTTTTGTTTTTAACAGCTTTACTGAGATTTGATTATCATACAGATCACTCATTTAAAGTGTATAATCCAGTGCCTTTTAGTGTCTGTTCACAGTTATGTAATCCTCACCAGAATCAATTTTAGACATTTTCTTGATCAAGAAAGAAACTCCATAACCATTAGCACCACTCCCCCTTTCTCCAAGCCCCTGACATTCTTGAGACAGTTGGGATGTCTGTCACTGTTCTTTTCCACCCTGTGAGCTGCAAATTCCCTTCCTCTTCATTGCCTCTATTCATCATTACTATTAATTAACTGGAAACTGGTTTAAAACATTGAAAAGTAGATATAACATTGGACTTGATTTTTTATCTTTTTAACTTTCCAATAAGCCTAAGGACATAGCAACTTCTGGATAAACTGTGGGGAAAGAAAATGTATAGATCCGGTGTCACAAGGGACTGCATGTATTCTGGCTGACAGTCATGTTTACCTGTTCATGATATTTCAAGCTACCTTTTCCTTTTAAACTTCTAAATTAAAACCTTACTAAATGTGAAAATATTTATAATTTGAAGTTAAATTTTTAAAAATTTAAGGTGAATTCACAAAACATAAATGTAGCAACATTAAGGTGTACAATTTGGTGGCATTTAGAATATTCCATAATGGTGCATCACCATTATCTAATTCTGAAGCATTTTTATCACCCCCAAAGAAAAATGCCTTGACCATTAAGCTGCCACCCCCTTCCCTCCACCTACCAGTTCCTGGTAACCACTAATTTGCTTTATGCCTCTATGGAATCTAATTGGTTTTCATACTTTGTATAAATGGAAACATAAAATATATGACCTTTTGAATTGTCAGTAAACCATTTCCTGCTTTTGGCTAAAAAGTATTGCACATACCATGTTTGTTGATTCATTGATCTGTTAGCAGAAATGTGGGTTGTTTACACCTTTTGGCTACTGATAGTAGCACTGTTATGAACATTCGTGTATAAATATTTATTTGGGTACTTGTATTTTTGTGGGGGTGGGTGAGCACCAGGGATTGAACCCAGGGGCACTTAAGCACTGAGCCACATCCCCAGCCCTTTATATATATTTTACTTAGAGACAGGATCTTGTTAGGTGCTGAGGGCCTTGCTAAATTACTCAGGCTGGCTTTGACTCACAATCCTCCTGCCTCAGCCTCTCCAGCTGCTGTAATTAAAGGTCCATTCCACCTTGCCCGGCTGAGTACTGTTTTCACATCCTTTGTGTATATAGCCAGCAGTGGTATTGCTGGGTCATGGTAATTAGTTCTTTATATTGTGGTAAAACCACAAAACATAAAACTGTGGACATCTTAACCAATTTTAAATGTACAGTTCAAGAGTGATAAGTATATTTGCATTGCTGTGAAACAGCTCTCTAGAAATTTTTAATCTTAAAAATTTGAAACTGTGCTGACAGACTCTTTTCCTTCTCCCCTCCTCTCTGTTAACTATCATTCTATTTTCTTTGTCTATGAATTTGTCTCCTTTTAATAACTCATATAAATTGAATCATATAAGTATTTTTGTGACTAATCCTCAAATTTCATCCATGTTTTAATGTGTGACAGGATTTGCTTCCTTAAAACTAAATAACATTCCATTGTGTGTGTATACAACACTTAAGTTCATCCACGCATCGCTTGATGGATTTCTTGATTTTGTGGCTAATGGTGCTACAAACACGGATGTGTGAATACATCTTCAAGATGCTTTTGATTCTGTTGTGGACAGGTGCATAACATTGCTGAATCATATGGTCACTCTATTTTCCATTTTGAGGAGTGATTTTACATAGTGGTTGAACCATTTTATGGTACATGAGACCAGTTGAGTACAGATGGCTTCTTTATCTCTTCTGTGGATCTGTAAGTTTGTTTTATGTCAGTGCCATACTGTTCTGATTGCTGTAGTTTTGTAGTATTTTGAAATCAGGTTGTGCTATGTCTCAAGTTTTGTCCCTCTTGCTCAAGTTTCCGTTAGTTGTGGTCTTTTGTGATTCCATATGCATTTTAGAATCGTTTTTCTATTTCTTTAAAAGTGGCATTTTGTCAGGGATTAGAAATTTATCCATTTCACAAGGTGTGTATATTTTAAAATATGACTTTACCCTTGGTGAATATATATAATTTTGTGAATTAAACTATATTAACATTTTAAAATATACCAATAAAAATATTTTTTTTTTGATCTGGGGTCAGACAATTTGATTATTCTGTATTTTGATGTGGCCATCTTTGGGTTTATACTGATGGAATTCCTAGTTTATTGAATGCTGTTCTCATAAAAGTGTATGACCTACTGGGTGTGGTGGCACATGCCTGTAATCTCAGCGACTTGAGAGGCTAAGGCAGGAGGATTACAAGTTCAAAGCCAGCCTCAGCAGCTTAGCGAGGCCCTAAGCAACTCAGTGAGACCCTGTCTCTAAATAAAATACAAAATAGGGCTGGGGATGTGACTCAGTGCTGGAGTGCCCCTGGGTTCAATCCTTAGTACTTAAAAAAAAAAAAAGAGGGGTGGCTTGAACTTGGGTCTGTTGGAAGATAAGCCAGAGAATCAAACAGAAGCTGCTAGAAGTTTAGCATCATACGAAGTGCTAGGTCTTCCTCATTCTTTGCTTCCTTCCTCCATCTTTCTTTTCTCTCAGAAATGCGCAACTAATCTTCTTTGCCTAAAATTTTTGAATTTATTGAATCAAATTTGAATTTTTTGAATCAACCAAATTCAAGGGAATATGTTTTTCCTGTGTTCTACTTGAAGTAGGATGTTACCTAAGTTTTTTAATAGCTAGAACTTTTGTTATAGGAAAGACTTCATCGTTTTCCAGGACTGCAGATACTAAAATAAGAACATGCTCAAAATGAGCTCATTTTAGTGTTATAGAAAGTGATAGAAATAAAAAGTAATTCCCATTTCCTATAATGAAAAAAAATTAAAAGTGTTGAGTTTTCTAAAATGCTTTTCTATACATGGAGAAGGTCATAGCTTTTCCTTCCTTCACAATGTGGTTTATATATTGATTGATTGGTGTGGACTTACTGAGATACCCTTGAATGCTGGGAAAAATCTGTCAGTCATGGTGCATAATCTTTTGAAAAATTGCTGGATTCAGTTTCCTGGTATTTGTAGAGAATTTAACTATGATGTCTTTATGTAGCTTTGGCATTAGGGTAATTCTGGCCTCACAAAGTGAGATAGGAAATGTTCCCCCCCGTCCTGTTTCTCGGAAGAGTTTGTGAATTGATATTAATTATTATCTAAATATGTGGTAGAATTCACCAAGGAGCTGTCAACCTGGCTAAAGATGGTCAGCTTTGCTGATCTTTACAAAAGAACCAATCTTTGGTGTAATTGATTTTTCCTATTGATTTCTGTTCTTATTTCATTGATCTCTGTTTTCCATTAATCTTTGTTATTTCATTCCTTTCCTGGCTCTGGGTTTATTTTGTTCTTCATTTTCTTGTTCCTTTAATTGGAAAGTTAAACTGTTCATTTTAGACCTATTTCATTTTTTTTAAAGCAGGCATTTGTACATGCAAATTCCCCATCTGAGTACTACTTTCATTGTATCCTGTAAGTTTTATAAGTACTGATATCATTTTCATTTGCCTTAAAGAACTTTCCAATTTCCTGCTAGTTATTCTTAGATCCATTGGTTAATAGAGAGTTGCTTTATTTCCAAGTATTTTCTAGTTTTCTTTCCTTTATTGATTTCTAGTTTTATTCCATTGTGGTTGGAGAAAACACTCAATTTAAATCTTTTTAAATTTATTGAAACTTTTTGTGATCTAACATGTGGTTTATGCTGGAGAATATTCTATACACTGTTGGAAAAATGTGTATTCTCCTGTTTTGGGGAACAAAGTTTGGTGTATGTCTGTTACATTTGGTTAGTTTACAATGTTATTCAAGTCCTTTCTGTGTTGTTCTTCCATCTAGTTGTCTCCAATGTCTCCGAGTATCATTGTACAACTGTATATTTTCACCTTCAGTTCTGTCCATTTTTGCTTCACATGTTTTGGGGTTTTATTGCTAGGTTTGTGTATTTATAATTATTAAATTCTTGATGGATTGACCCTCTTGTCAAAAAATGATGTTTTTCTTTGTTTCTCATAACAACATTTGACTGAAAGTCTATTTTGTTTGATATTAGTATATCAATCTGGCTCTCTTTTGGCTGCTACTTATATATCTTTTTTCATATCTTCACTTCCAACACATTAATTTTTTTTAGTTCTCAAGCATGTCTCTTATGAATAGCATATGATTGAATCATGATTTATTTTATCCATGATGCCAATATCTGCCTTTTACATAAACAGCTTAAATGATAAGCTTAAAGCAGTTACCAATAGCAAATAACTACTTCCATATTGCTATTTTTTAATTCCACATTTATATGCATACACAATTAAACATTTGCATATAAGTAAACACTACAAACATTTATATGAATATGTAAATATCATGTCATATTTACGTATAATGCATATAATGTATTTTTCTTAATTCCTTCATTACTGCCATCTTATGTGTCTAAATTTTTTGTAGGGTAGTATTTTGATTCCTTTTGAATTTGCGTAACTGACTTTTTAGAAGTCATTTTCTTGGTTATCCTCTACATCTCTGTTTCTCCCTTATATTGTTGTTCTCATGAGTTACCTCTTTTTTTTTTTTTTTTTTTTTTTTTTGGTACTGGGGCACCAAAGTGGCACTCCACCACTGAACCACATCACAGTCCTATTTTGTATTTTACTTAGAGACAGGGTCTCACTGAGTTGCTTAGGGCCTCACTAAGTTGCTGAGACTAGCTTTGAACTCATGATTCTCCTGCCTCAACCTCGCAAGTGCTGGGATTATAGGCATGTGCCACCATGACCAGCATGAGTTATGTCTTTATATATCATAGGCCCAACTTTATATATTGTAATTGTTGCTTTGGTTATTTTTCTCTTCAATCATATAGAAAAAAAAAGACTTGCAAACTTAAATACAGCAATGCTGCCTTTTAATATCTATAAAATGACCTTTACCAGTGTTCTTATTGCTTTGTAAGTTTCTCAAACATCCTCTAGCATGATTTAATTTTGACTGAAGAAATCTCTGTAGCATTTCTTACAGGGAAGGTTACTGGTGCCAGATTCCCTAAGCTTTTCTTCATCATGAGTATCTTCATTTTCCCTTCATTTTGAAGGATAGTTTCATTAGATGTAAAGGACTTGATTGACATTTCTTTTCTCTTAGCATTTAAATATGTTATCCCATTGCCTTCTGACCTCCATGGTTTCAGTTGAGAAATCAGTTCCAACCCACTTGAGAGTTCACTGTACATGATAAGTCAGTTCTTTCTTGTTGATTTCAAGATTATCTCTTTGTCTTTGAACAGTTCCATTTTAATATCTTTTACTCAAAATCTCTTTTTGTTCATTCTTCTTGTAATTTATTGAACTCCTTGGATGCATAGATACCTGTCTTTTAAGTAATTTGGGGGGGTTGCCCATATTTTAAATATTTTTTCTGCCCTTTCCCTGGTCCTCTCCTGGGACTCCCATTGTGTCTATTTTAGTATGGTTGACATGTCTCACAAATATCTTGGTCTGTTAATTTTTCTTCATTCTTTCTCCTTTCTGCCTCTTAGTCTGGGTACTTTCAAATAACTTATCTTCAATTCTCTGATTCTTTCATTGTCCTTATTAAATCCATTATTGAAAATCCCAGACATAAAAATTTCATTTTAGTCATTGTACATTTTAGTGTAAAAATTTCTATTTGTATTCCTTAAATTGTTTTATTTTCAGATAATTCTATTTATTGGTCTCTGTGTTATTCTAATTTCCTTCAGTTCTTTTTCTCCATGCATATATTTAAGCCAGTTTATTTAAGTCTTTGCCTAAGCAGGATCTAATATTGTTCTGATATTTCCTCTATCATTTTAGTATAGTGATTCAGATAATATTTAATTACAATGTGTATAAGAAAGAAAAAAATAAAATTGAAACCATGCATTTGTTCATGAATTTTTTGTCATAAAATCCTCTAAATGCTTGTTTGTATAGGAATGGTCACATACCATCTTTCCTATTGTTTCATTTCTTTCTCTGATCATACATTATGCTTTATTCCCCTGTAATTGTCTTACTTCAAGGAAACTCCCCAAATTCCCATTTTTGCCTCCTCCATAGAGCATTTCTGAAGCAACTGGAGCCAGAAATAAGAAAAGGAATATTATTCAGCCATACAGAATAATAAATAAATACATTGATTTTACTTGTAAAACAAAATCATCGACCACAATTTTTTTTAATATTTTGGTTTTTTTAGTTGTAGGTGGACACAATACCTTTATTTCTTATTTTTTTTTGTGGTGCTGAGGATCAAACCCAGGGACTCATGCATGGTAGGTGAGCGCTCTACCACTGTGCCACAACCCTAGACCCCACAATTTTTTACATAAGCCTACATGTTTGAGAAGTTCTGGGAGGAAATGAGAATGTTATTGCTTGGGAATTTCAGTGTTCTTGTCAATTTCTTCCCTTGGTGGCTTGTTCTCCAAATCTTATAAAAATGTTTGCTATTTATTTCTTTAAATTTGAATGAAATGCACAGATGGTGTGACTCTCCTTTGTGTACAAACAGAGAAACAATAGCTGTACTCCATTTGTGTTCAATGAATCAAAATTAAATTAAAAAAAATTGAATGAGGAAAAAAACTCTTTTAAAACTCTAAAATCAATAACAAAGGACTTTGCCTAGAATGTTCCATGCTTGTGTCTCATCTGAGGCAGTTTTTATCTATTTTATGAATGATCCATACTTTCTTGTTCCTTTGTGTGCTTTGTAACTTTTTAGTTTAAAAATGAACTTTTGGTTATTGTAATGTGGACACTCTGAGAATCAGATTCTTTCTCTTATCAAGGTTTGCTTTGTTTATTTCCAGGTGTTTTAGTCTTGGTTAGTGAATTTCTATGTTTTTTCTTTTAAAGCCCTTATTTCTTGGGTATGATCTCTGAAGTCTGTTCTGTTAGCTAGCAGTCAGCTAGTGATTTGACAGAGCTCTCCTGATCAGGTAGAGACAGAAATAAGAAAAGGAATATTATTCAGCCATAAAGAATAATAAAATTATGACATTTGCATGTAAATGGATGGAGTTGGAGAGTATCATGTTAAGTGAAATAAGCCAATTCCAAAAAAACCAAAGGCTGAATGATTTCTCTGATAAGTAGTTGAAGACACATAAAGGGGATGGGGAGAAGTAGGAGAAGAATGGAGGAAGGATAGATTGTATACAGGAAAGTAAGGGGAGGAGGTGGGGATGGAAAGATAAAAGAATATGACAAACATCATTATACTATGTGTATGTATGAATATGCAAATGGTGTGATTCTACTTTGTATACAACCAGAAAAGTGATAGTTGTACTCCATTTGTGTACATTGAACCAAAATAAAAGAAAAAGTATCAAGAACTTTTTGCCATGATATTAAACATTGTTTGGAAATTAAAAAAAAAAAAAAAAAAAACCTTTTAGATACTTAAAAAAAAAGGAAGAAAGATCTCTTAGTGTTTGCTTAGGCTATTTTTGACTTTGCCTTTGCCTCTGCTTCCTGTTTGTAGCAAGACTGCAAGTCAGTCCGTGGTGAACATTTTGCATCTCAGATCTCTTCAGAACACCCGTCCTACCCTGGGAATGCATGTGGCACTCTTAGCTCCCTGGAGTACACAGATGCCTTTTCATTCCCTCATTGCCCCCTGAAATTTCTCTTCCCAGATTTTCCTCCAGACTCTCAGTATGTCTATTAAATGTCTTAGCTCTAACCCTGTGCTCTACACTGTGACAGGTTGTTCACTTGATTTTCAGTGTTTTCAAGGCATGCTCCGTATGTGGTCACTTTTCTGTCCTATAAAGGATCTGAATGAACTGAAATGACCTCAGCCTCAAAGAAGGCAAACACATTCATTTAAGAATAAAATCTGCTTTGCTCCCTCTGGAACTAGGTGTGTGGGTCCCACACTGGAATATGGGCTGCCATCTTCAAGACCACTTTCACAGGCATTTCCCCAATGAATCTTTTATACACTAAACCCATCTTGGTGCCAGCTTCTTAGAGGACTGGAAATCATAGAGTGGTACCAGACTCTGTCTGATATAATAAATGGAAAGACAGGGTGTGAGGACTATCTCATGTCCCACCTGGATAGCAAGAGCACCCCAAGTGCAATGTGGGGCAGAGATAGTATCTGCCCACGGTGGTAACTAGGTTGACTCTAACCCATTCTGGTTGGCCTGGGACTCTCCATGTTTTAACATTTTAAGACACACTTCTTGGGAAAAACCTCAGTCCTAGACAAGCAGATGATTGTTGACCATATTGCTGATCAAATTGCAAAATATTTCACATTGTTGACCTGGAAAAATGTCCTGGTCATGGAAGGAGGTGGGGAACTCCTTTGGTGTGATGATTCAGATGCTAAAAGGCATGGTGGGACAATGCTTATAATACAATGAAGTTGGCTGATTGCTTCTATGTTATATGGATGCAGCCTCTAATATCAGGAGCTGATCTTACACCCAGGGAGAGGCCTCAGAGTGTTAGTGCTCACAGGGTGACTGTTTTCTCATTGTATATAAACCATCCCCCAGAATGACATCATCAGACATAGTCATGATGAGAAAAAACAAATAAAACCTAAGCCACTGTGCAACCCACAAAAGACCAGCTGTTTCTTTGTTCTGCCTGATAGGAGCAATTATTACTTCTTTACTAACCACAGTTTTATCTTTGCTCTAGACTACCTTATCTAGAGATAAGACTAGCAATAGACTAAAATTTTTCCTTCTTTCTGAGAGAAATCAATTTAGAGCAAACTCTTACTTCCTTTGATCCTTACTGAAATCACACAAAAAGTAGAAGTTTTAAAATAGGTTCTTTTCAGCAACTTGTGGCTGAGACTCCATGGTGTATGTTCTGTGCTGCAAAGAATCATAAACCCATCTTGTTCAAGTGCAAGAGTGTTTGATGTTTGACTGGAGGGCATTGACAGTACCCTCCAGAAGGGTAGTGAGAAAACAGGGTGCTTTTAACCAGCCAACAGTTGGAGGCTGAGAGCCAGAGGGCCTCATCAGTACTTTACAAAGGGTCCCTTATCTTTTGTGTGGCAGAATAGACACAGATGAGGGTCAGACCTGGGATCTAATAAAGTTGAAAGAGCTCTAGAGACATTTCATCCAGCCAGGGCACGCTTGCTGTGCTCGAGTCAGAGCCTTAGCTAGGAACACCTGGGATCCTGAACTATGTGAGGGGACATCTTGGTGAATCCTTCTGAGGAGTTTGATTCTGTGGAAATAAAGCCTGAAAGCTAATTCTGAACTCAAAACCTTGGGTGCTGAGGTGGCCTTCTCTTCTAAGAGCTACCCCTTTGCCCGTGTTGTAAGGCATAACGAGGTTCTTGTTCTTGCTAAGTAACATACTGAAAAGCCACTCTCACAAGGGGGCTAAAAACCTGGCTTAACTCCCAGCATATGTCTAATATGAAAATAAAACAAGATCACACCCCAAAGTAATCGCAAGAATTTGACAGCAAGCACTGGAAAAGTCTCTAGGATTAGATTTTGAGGGTACATAACTAAGGAAGAAAGAATATAAGACTTAAAGTAAGAATTCATTGAGTGGGCAATTTCTTTGGACAAGGTATTTAGTTCTGCTATGGTTTAGATTGGAGAGTGGTTTGTCCCTGAGAGTTTCATGTGTTGGAAGCTTGGTCCTAGTTATGTTAAAATATTGTGGGCCCTTTAAAAGATGGGGTCTAGTTTGAGGTCATTACTAGCACAACCCCACTCTCTGACTTCCTGTTTTTATTACGTGATCTCTCTCACATGTGCTTCTGCTATGACGGCATCCATCAAGAGGTCCTCACCAGACCTAAACTGAGGCCAATGCCATGTCCTTGAACCTTTAAAACTGTGAGCTAAATAATTTTTTTTATAAAGTACTCCACCGTCATGGTTTGGATCTTAAACGTTCCCTCAAAACTCATTGGTTGAAAGCTTGGATGCCAGCCTAGGGTGCTAATGAGAGGTGGTAGAAAAGTGAGGAAGGGGAGCCTAGGGGAAGAAAGGTAGGTCTTCTGGGTGTGCCTTGAAGGGGATATTGGGATCCCACCCTTCCTTTCTCTCATTGCTTCCCAACTATGATCAGATAAGCAGATTTCTCTGCCTTGTGCTCCCCACCATGATGTACTGTCTCACCACAGGCCCAAAGGCCACAGGGCAAAACAACCATGGACTGAAACTCCTCAAACCAAGAGCCAAAATAAATATTTCCTTATGAGATGAATATCTGATATATTTTGTTCAAGCAATACAAAGCTGACTAACACCCTAACCTCAGTCTTTTCAGTATAGTATCAGAAATATACAAACATAGTACCTGTCAAGGATCTAAGGGAACAGTACAAACTCACTGCTAGAATGGAGTTTAAGTGGCTCCTGGCTAAAGATACCAGCTGCCCATACTGAGAGAACTGCCTGAGGTCCTCTGGCAGATGAAAGAGGAGGAAATAATGAGCCTGAGGGAAGTAGGCATGCAGAATAGTGATATGAGGTGAGACCAGAAGACCACCAGAGGAGACCCTGTTTACCAAGCCATCAGGAATTCATGGGGAGAGGAGCACTAGCACCACTGAGAAATAGGAGAAGAGATCCAGAAGAAGACTTGACATTGCATTATCATACCCACCCACAAAATTGGTGGGGTGGTGACAGAAACTTGAGTTCCAAGGAATTATAGAAATGTTTAAAAGACAACAGCTTCTCTAGAGGCAAAAATGATAGGTGCCTAATAGAGGTGCTATTAACATCCTCAGCTAGAAGGAAAAATTGGGAAGCAGGGGACTAAGAGGATGCCCGGATAAACAGGTCATGAACCCATGCCCATACTCATACCTGAGGAGACGTTTATCTCTAGAAAATAGTGACTGAAGGAAGAAGCATTTGGGTTTCTAGAAGGAAGGAACTTGGTAATCCTGATGTATTCCTAATATACTATACGTACCTAGCATTTCAAAGAGAATGTAGGGCCATTTCCTTGATTGACGACACTACTGGGGGAAAAGAAAATACCTAGAACAGAGGTCAGCAAACTAAAACCAGTGGGTTAAATTGAGCTCGTCACAAGTTTTTATGCATAAAATTTTATTGGAACACCACCATATCATTCATTTATTTCCATCTTGTCTTCTTTCACACCACAATTGTAAACTTCATAGTTATAATTAAGAATTTGGAGTTTGTAAAGTTTAAAATATTCACAATATAGCTGGTTGCAATGGGACAGGCCTGTAATCCCAGTGACTCTGGAAGCTGAGACAGGAGAATTGTAAGTTCAAGGCCAACTTCAGCAATCTAGCAAGACCCTGACTCAGAATAAAAAGCAAAAAAGGACTGGGGACATAGTTCAGTGGTAAAATGCCCCTGGGTTCCATACTCAATTCCAATACCTATACAAGATAAAGGTCTGAACCCTGGACCTAGACATTTGAGAACTATTGGGCAGAGGTCTAAAGTGACATTTATAGCTTTAAAGACCAAAAGCATCAAGAAATGGGAGCTTAAGAAGTTGTACAATAACTGGTGTCCTGGCTAAATTCCAACAAAATTTTTCAGATTCATTACTCCTCAGTGGTGCTGGTACCCTTCTCCCCATGAATTCCTGATGGTCTTGGTAAGCAGGGTATCCTCTGCTGGGTCTTCTAGCATCACATAATATCACAATTCTACATGCCTACTCTCCCAGGCTCTTTACTTCCTTCTCTATCATCTGCCAGAGCACCTCAGGCAATTCACTCAGTATGGGTAATACCTACCTTCAGCCATTTAAAGATCATTCTAGTAGTGAGTTTGTCCTACCCCCTTAGATCCTTGATAGGTATTCTGTTTGTCCATTTCCATTAATTTAATGAAACACTTGAGACTAATTCCCTGAATGCAAAGTTGAATTGATACACTTGGCCTTTGGAATGGTCTCCACTTTGGGCTTCTGAACCATGAAGTAAGAAAGCCATATGGAAACTACTAAAACTGCACTCCAACTTCTAGATAGCAAATCACCAACAATATTGTATGTTTGCCAGGGTAGGTCTAGAGCAGGATGACAGATTGGTGGTACTTTCCAAGACTTGAAGCTTGCTGTGTGTGGGTGATCTTGGTGCGTACCATGTTTCCTTCCATATATTCAGTGTGACATTTTTACAAGCAAAATTGATCTTTTTTGGGGGGGGACAGGGGAGCTACAGACTACCACAAGCCCTACAAGTAGTCAACTTAATGGAAGTGGCTGCACCAGATATACTGCTGTTGGAGTAGATTAACACTGTCTTGGACACATGGTATTCAACACTGAATTGGAGAATATATTTTTTTTCAGTCAGAATAGATACACTATTTTCATTCTCATGGAAAGAACTATATTCAAGGACAGTTTTTTTCCCAGGATTGTGTTGAATCAACCTGCCTTTAGCATATAATTGATTAAAGATATCCAGTCCATCTGTAAATAGTGCAGACACCATGCTGATCCATTCTCCTGAGACATGTTGATGAGACAGGATAAGAAAGTGGCCATGGAATGTTAGAAAGACACATGCACTGCAGAGGATAAGTAAAGGAGGTAAGACCTAGGGGATTCAGAGATCTACATCTTCAATGAGGTTTTCAGGCCACCAGATATCAGGAGAATGATGGAATGTTCCCTACATAGTCAAAGGCAAATTATCAGTGCATTCCACATCTCTTACCACAGTGAGGGAACTTGAGCACTTGGATGACATAGTCTATACTTAAGGGCTTGGAACATAGCCATCTGGGAGTTTGTCTTGGGACAGGAAAGGGTTCTATAATAGGTTGATACTCTGATGGACACTGTCCTATCACTTGATCTGTAAAATCTAGATGACCAAGGTGCTGTAATAGCCATGGGAACAGATGCAGAGGAAGAATCACAAGACAAGGCCAGAACCTGGCATTTGGAGTAGGACCTCACTATTGGCAGTGGGGAATTAGCCTACTTAGGAAACAATTCCTCTCAAGCAAATGGGCTCTGTAAGCGTTAGACACCTGGACACAAGGCATATGCGATGTCATATTTGAAATTGAACATTATGGGTTAGGTCTACCATGCTCAAAAGTGACAATAAGGGCTGGGGATGTAGCTCAGTTGGTGAAGTGCTTGCCTCGCAAGCATAAGGCCCTGCGTTCAATCCCCAGCACTGAAAAAAAAAAGTGACAATAAGATGGGCCCTTCATATGTTGAAAATGGTACCCTTGAGGGGAGGGCTGGGCAAAGTCAGAGTGAACTATCTAAAAAGCGTCAGGGCTTAGGTAAAAGGAACCTCTGCTCATTCCTGGAAATTGACAGCACTTGGGTTGAGTTTGACAAAGGGGAATCTACCTTTCCTGGTGCTTGCCATGAGATGAGGGCTCTCTAGAACTAGCACCAAAGGGACTTCCTGGGCCTTTTCAGCTCTTATCACTGACAGTAAAGAGAGAGGGCCTGGGAAAAAATGGCTAGGGTATCTGCATCACATCTGGAGTGTCTCCACAGACAATATTATTTGTATATCTTCCATATTTGAATTTATTTGTTCATTTTTTTATTTATAAGTCTATGTGTTTTTATAAGGTAGCAATATGTGGTCATTAAAAATGTGTATTTCACCCTTCAGATAGAGCACTAATCTCCAGAATCTACAAAGTACTCAAAAATCTTTATACCAAGAACACTAATAACCCAATCAATAAATGGACCAAGGCAATGAACAGACACTTTACAGAGGAAGATCTACAAGCAATCAACAGATTTATTAAAAAATGTTCAACATCTCTTGTAATAAGAGAAATGCAAATCAAAACCACCTTAGGATTTCATCTTACCCCAATTAGAATGTCTTTTATTAAGAATATAGGCAACAATGGGTGTTGGTGAGGATATGGGGAAAAGGGTATACATTGCTGGTGGGAGTGCAAGATGGTGCAGCCACTCTGGAGAGCAGTGTGGAGATTCCTTAGAAAACTTGGAATGGATCCACCATTTGACCCAACTATCCCACTCCTTGGCCTATACCCAAAGGATTTAAAATCAGATTACTACAGTGATGCAGCCACATCAATGTTCATAGCTGCTCAATTCACAATAGCTAGATTTTGGAACCAACCTAGATGCCCTACAATAGATGAATGGATAAAGAAACTGTGGTATATATATACAATGGAATATTACTCAGCCATAAAGAAGAATAAAATTATGGCGTTTGTAGCTAAATGGATGATGTTGGAGACTGTTATGCTAAGTGAGATCAGCCAATCCCAAAAATCCAAAGGCCGAATGATCTCTCTGATAAATGAATGATGATGCATAATGCGGGGGGGGGGGAAGGGTGGCAAGAATGGAGGAAGGATAGATAGCATAGAGGGAAGGGAGGGGTGTGGTCAGGGTGGGGGGATAAGAATAATAACAGAATGTGTGACAGACATCATTGCCCTGTGTACATGTATGAATGCACAGACGGTGTGACTCTACTTTGTGTACAACCAGTGAAACAATAGCTGTACTCCATTTGTGTTCAATGAATCAATAAGTAAATAAAAATAAAAAAAATAAAAATGTGTATTTGCATTTGTGTATGTATACATCCATTAAAGAAATTGTATTAATGACTTTTAGTTTTCATGGTAACACTCCCCTCCATAAGAGAGATTCTATAATTTATATATGTTCACCTTTATATGGTTATGTATGTATTTTATGTGTTCCCTAAACAGATATAGTTGCATATGTGAATTCATGCCTATGTAAATATTTATTAAGCAAGGGTATTTTTGATGAGGCATCCCCATGATATCAGCCTAGCACAGATGAGCTGAAAGATTATAAATTCTCCCAGGACGGTAATTCCTTGGTCCTGGGGCTCTGCCTAGCTTTGCCCTCTGTGCAGAAGCAGTTTAAAAGCTTACTGCATCCCATAGCTGGACCCTACCTTGAGAGTTAAGTCCAACTCTGCCTCCAACATGGTAACAATAGCCTGTCACATTTTCTCTTGGTGTGAAGAGCTTGTAATGTGGCCTCAGATCTGCATTTCTCCTTCCAAACTGGAAGAGGCCTCAGGCACCTGACTCCCCAGCTGCCTTCAATCAAGGTAATCATCAGTCCTGCCATCTGCTGGAGATTTTCTAGTTCTATCTAGGGGAATCCAGAACCAGTTGTTTCAGGAATATGTAGCCTTCAGCATCTGGTGCAATTTGCCTGGCCCTCAGATATACCCAAACTTCCACAGTGCAATCCCACCCTGGCAGTACTGCCCCCAAACCAGGTGCTATGCTACCTCAGGCTTATTTGCACTGTTTTCATGGCAATTTGAGGGTTTAGTATCAGCTGAAATACTCCCCTGGGGAGAGTGCCTGCTTAACTCACACACAATCCACGCTGTGAGACAATTTTGGCGTCCAAAAGATGGTTTTTGCAATAGCTTTGGGAAGAGAGATCATCTGTCCTTAGAGAGTGATGTCATTCTGATTGGGTCATGTTGAACTACCCAGGAACTTGGCGTAAGTAAGGGCCACCTGGAACTGGCAGTGAAGAGACTCCCTCTGTGTTGGTTTAAGGCATCTATTGCTACCAACAAAGGATGAAGTGCCAAATGGTTTCTGTCATGAATGGATGAGGTGTACATGTCAAATGGGATGTTTCCTGAGGCTATGTTGATCTTATTCATACAGGTTGTATATTAATATTAAATTATTGATAAATTTCACATTCATAAAAGCATTTTAAAACTGATATAGATTCATAAGGTAGCTATATAGACTTATTAAAATATTTATTTATGTTTATATTCATATAAAAAACTATTAGTGGCTTTCCTTAGTTCTCTCAGAATCTGGGGTGCTTCGACATCTTTTTCTGAGGAAACCAAACAGTTCTCAACATAGCATTGATGACCTGAGACAGCTAGATTTCTCACAGATTGGTGGTCCAGGGTTCCTTGGCTGCCCTTGGGTGTGGGGCTCTAACTAGGTCTTCAGCTTTGCATGCAGAATTGGCACCATTATTTTGCCATACTTAGTGAAGTGAAGACTTCAAATTAGATATATTCTGCAATCTTTTACCTTTGGAGACAAGCTGTATGTTCAGCTTCTGGTGTCTTAGCCTTGGTATGTCAAACACTTTGGTAGTTAAAAGTTCTTGGA
>JAJEJO010003189.1:342111-541565 GCA_020662805.1 Glaucomys volans | reverse complement strand
ACTAATAACCCAATCAATAAATGGGCCAAGGAAATGAACAGACACTTTACAGAAGAAGATCTATAAGCAATCAACAGATTTATGAAAAAATGTTCAACATCCCTAGTTATAAGAGAAATGCAAATCAAAACCACCTTAAGATTTCATCTTACCCCAATTAGAATGTCTTTTATTAAGAACACAGGCAACAACAGATGTTGGCGAGGATGTGGGGAAAAGGGTACACTCATACATTGCTGGTGGGAGTGCAAGTTTGTGCAGCCACTCTGGAAAGCAGTGTGGAGATTCTTTAGAAAACTTGGAATGGATCCACCATTTGACCCAGCTATCCCACTCCTTGGCCTACACCCAAAGGACTTAAAATCAGATTACTACAGTGATGCAGCCACATCAATGTTCATAACTGCTCAATTCACAATAACTAGATTGTGGAACCAACCTTGATGCCCTTCAATAGATGAATGGATAAAGAAACTATGGTATATATATACAATGGAATATTATTCCACCATAAAGAAGAATAAAGTTATGGTATTTGCAGGTAAATGGATGATGTTGGAGACTGTCATGCTAAGTGAGATCAGCCAATCCCCAAAATCCAAAGGCCGAATGATCTCTCTGATAAGTGAATGATGACGCATAATGCGGGGTAGAAGGGAGGCAAGAATGGAGGACAAATAGATAGCATAGAGGGAAGGGAGGGGTGGGGTCAGGGTGGGGGGGCAAGAATAATAACAGAATGAGACAGACATCATTGCCCTGTGTACATGTATGAATGCACAGATGGTGTGACTCTACTTTGTGTACAACCAGAGAAACAACAGCTGTACTCCATTTGTGTTCAATGGATCAAAATTAAATGAAAAAAGAATTATTATGAAATGATAGATTACCTGGAACACTATTTCTAAATATTTCAATTATATAGTTTCCATTAACACTAGAATAAAAATAAACCTACGTAACGAAGAACATAAATATACACATTTGTAGCATTGTGAAAATAACTGTCACTTGACAAAGGGATTCAGCACAGCATTGCAGATTCAAGTCTGCCACAAGAGATCCTGGATTCAAGTCTCTAAAAAACTCTATTGAATTATGTAGAGTCAAGCAAATCATTTAACCACTCTATGGTTCCCCTTTAGTGAATTGGATATAAAATAATGGCACTGCTTACCTCACAGGATTGTTGAAATAATAAATTTTTTAACACAGGAAAAAAAAAAGTAAATCCAGCAGAATAAATAAGTTTTCCTTTCAAAGTGATTGGGTAGGAAATATGTAGCAAATGTAGTATTAGGTAGATAAAATGTTAATATGTTTGTAGGGGGAATTTACTTTTACATATTTTATTGTTTATTTTAATTGATACATAATAATTACATATACTTATGGGGTTCCATGTGACGTTTTGATACATGTATATATTGTGTAATGTTCAAATCAGGATAAACATATCTATCTCCTCAAATATTTATCACTTCTTTGTGTTGAGAACATTCAAAATTCTTCTTTTTTGAAAAACATTGTGATTGTTTACAGGGGAATTCTAAAAATTAATGAATCCACATCCTTTTGTGAATTCCTACAATATACCCTCTTGCAGCTATGAAAGCTAATGAGAAAATCATATTAATTGATTAGAATCTCAAAATAGAGGTATAAGGGTTTAGCTCAGTGGCAGAGCACTTTTAGCATGCATGAGGCCCTGGGTTTGATTCCTAGCAACAGAAAGAATCTCAAAATAATCTTTTATCTTGCCTACTTTTCCTCAGGTCCATTTTGTTATTATAAAATTACTACTGCTGTTCTTCCCCCTTGTAATTCTGTCCGAAGTCTCCTTTGTTAAAACCATATAGAAAGATAGCTAAAAGCCTTGACTCTGAAATTCAAAATCTGGCTTCATCATTCTAAATGCTGTTGGGAAGTCATTAAGCCTCTCTGTGCCTTGGTTTCTTCATCTGTAAAATGGCTTTAAAATGCCTACATATTTAGCTTATTATGTAGTGTATTTTATTAAAATTCAGCAAATATTCACTCCCATTTCTTTGGTGTAGACCATTATTTCCTCCCTATCAAAGTTAGTCCTGGTCATGGTATAGTGTGCCAGCTCCAAGCCTGGCCACATGTGTTTCCATTTGCTCTCTTATATGCCTATCATCACTATGAGAAGAGCATACCCCGGGTAGCTATTTGTCTCAGAATGATGAGAGACATGTGGAGCAGATCCAAACCCAACACCTACCCCAAAGTCAAGCCTGTTCTGTCTATAGCCTTAAGAAGAGCTCTGCAGCACAGCTCAGTCTAGATCACACAAACCGTAGTTGACCTGTAGACTGGTGAGAGAGATAGTAACTGTCGCTGTAGGTTACTAAGTTTTAGAGTGGTTTGCATAAAAGCTTTAGCAAAGAAAAAGCTGACTAACGTGCAAAATTATTGTGAGGAACAAATGAAATATTTAGCATAGTGCTAGGCATCTAGTCAATGCTCTGCTTAGTGAGGGTTAATAATGATACTGTTGTTGTTATTCCATTACTATCATTACTATTACTATTTTATTTTTACTGGGTAAAAAATCCAAGTTACATATTGTGATTAATTAATAACACAGTTTAGACCATCTCTAGTGAGCAAAGCTCTGAGTTGGCTTATATACAACTCTTGTGTTGATAGCAGATGGTACTTGATCTGGCAGATGCTGAAATCTCTCTGACTCTGCTTGTGGCTCCAGGGGTTTCACCCCTTCCAACCTTCACCCTATTCTGTCTCTTATCTAGTTTGAGGTGATGAAAACTCATTTCACCAGCATGAAATGCCAGTGGTTATTTAACTCCATTTTGGCTACCCTAAATAGAAGACTTATGCCCAATTCTATAGGGTTTGAAAGGTGGGAAGGGAGTCCTTTGGGATATAAGTCAAATGATATGAGGTAACAGGGGAGTGCAACAGATGAGAAGTAATGAAAGGTCCCAACTAACTTCTTTCATAGGCTTGGACTTTATAAATTTTAGTTTTGATTATAGTTAATACCTGAGGTTCCACTGCTAAAAGAAGAAGTGTGTTTATCAAGAAAACTCCCACCATAAATATCATCATCATGTATATAATATTAGGTCAATGAATATTTATTGAGTACTGGATATATATTTTGCACTGATATGTAACATGTATAATATACACCATATTTTATTGATTCTAGGATGTACATTTGTTCACATTGCAGCATCTCTTAAATCAAGGTGCAGCTTACAATTGATAGCATGTAGAAGTTTAATTATCATAGAGTTTGTTGTGATTATCAATATCTCAGTGGCTTTCAAGGACACCTACTTTTTTGCGGGGGGATACTAGGGATTGAACTAAGGGCACTCAACCACTGAGTCACATCCCCAGCCCTCTTTTGTATTTTATTTAGCGACAGGGTCTTACTGAGTTGCTTAGAGCCTTGCTATTGCTGAGGCTGTCTTTGAACTTGTAATCCTCCTGCCTCAGCCTTCTGAGTTGCTGGGATTGCAGGCATGCACCACTGCACCTGGCTAGACACCTACTTTTTATATACATTATGTGAGGACTGTGGCTCCCTTGGATTTTGCTGTAGTTGATTTGGCTGGGCATGGCTTAGCTCTGCACAGTTATACTAGAACCCAAGCAGAAGGACTAGCTACAATCTGAGACTATTCTGGGAAGGAGCAAAAGCTGATTCCAATCTTGAAAACACATGTAAAGCTGTTGGACATGACCTTTGTCACCTCCACTCACATTCAATTGACCAGAGCAACTCACATGGCTACATCTGACAATGGTGAGCACTATGTACTATGAGGCTGGGAAGGGGTTATAAGGACAGAAATTTAGGAATAACAGCAACTTTCTTATGGTACATAAACAATGGTGTGTTTCACAATAGTTGACATCTTAGAGTCAATATAATAAACTGCATTATGGTTTACTCATCATTATGAGGTAGAGAACTGCGGGATAGTAAAACCCAATGATTTTAGTAGTAAAACCCAAAGGTGAGGAGTCAGCCTGGCAAAGATCTGAAGGAAAAACATTCCTAACAGAGAGATAGCAAGTACAGGGGCCTCAGGGTAGTAAAAGATGAAAGAAGACCCGTGTGGCTAGAATGTGGTGAACAAGGAACTGGGCATCAATGAAGGCAAAGGTTGGGCTGTTGTCATGAAGAGATCCCCAATCAGTGATTTGCATGCAAGATAGAGCCCTATCATTTGTTCATGTCTGATCAGACAGATAGACCTGGCTGAATGGTGTTGAGGACCTCAGCCCTTTCTGTCTCAGGGCTTTGCCACTCTCTCCATACAACTTCCATCTTGTGACTTGAGATGACTACTCCAGCTTCCATCTTTTCACCATCTTACCATGAATGACGGGAGAGGAAATAGAAGTCACATCCCTTCTATTTAAAGACACGATTAGAATTTGTACACATCATTCTGCTCTTGTCCCATTGGCCGGAACTTTGTCATATGACCATGTGTACCATATGTAGCTGTGAATATAGCTAAGGAATGTAATCATTAGCTTGGATTCACATGATGGAATGTATTTTGCTGATTCTGTGTTTAATCAGAGATAGAGAGAGACAAAGAAAGTTGCTTGTTGGGGGGATAGCAAATAGTCTTTTTCACAAAAAGAATGAGAGAATTAGTAATATAGGCAGTATCTGAGTATGTGGGGCCTTGAAGGCCATGGCAAGGAGTTTGAATTTTATTGTTAAATAAGTGTATTAGTTATCTATTGTTGCTTACAGATTTCCTCCCGAATGTAGAAGCTTATAAATTAATAATTGATTACCTCATTATTTCTGTGGGTCAAGAATTTGGGATATGTATAGCTGGGGTGTTCTGCATTTTGGTTTCTCAGGTAATTGAAATCAAGACATTGGCCAGGACTACAATCATCTGAAGGCTTGACTGGGGCTGGCGGATCTGCTACTATGATGGCTTATTTATATGTTTATTGGAGGAAGGCTTGGTTCCTAGCCAGCTGTTGGCTGTGGGCTTTAGTGCTAGCCATATGGATCTCTCCAATATGATGATTGAGGGCCATCAGATATGGCAGCTGACTTCCTCTGAATAAGTGATTCAAGAAAAGAGAACCAGAAGGAAACCAGAATACCTTTTGGGCCCTAATCATACACCATCATTTTGCCACACTTTTTATTTCTTGGAAAACAGATCACTAAGTACAGTCCTCTATTAAGAGGAGAAGTAAGCTCTGTCTTTTTAAGAGAAGAGTTTCAAATAATTTATGGGCTTATTTTAAAATCATCACAGTAAGATAGGAAGTCATTGGAACATTTTAAGCAGAGAGTACATGATCTGTTTTACATTTGCAATTATTGTTTTGACTGCTTTGTGGAAAATGTGTTGCAAATATTCTTGGATAGGCACAATTAATATTATCAAAATGGCCATACTACCAAAAGTACTATACAGATTCAATGCAATTCCTATTAAAAGTCCAATGATGTTCTTCGTAGAAATAGAAAAAGCAATCACAAAAGTCATTCGGAAAAATAAGAGGCCCAGAATAGCCAAAGCAATCCTTAATGAGAAAAGTGAACCAGGAGCCATCACAATATCAGACCTTAACTTATACTACAGAGACTTAGTAATAAAAACAGCATGGTATTGGCGCCAAAACAGACATGAAGACCAATGGAATAGACTAGAAGACACGAAGACAAATCCACATAAACACTTATCTCATGCTAGACAAAAGTGCCAAAAACATACAGTGGAGAAAAGATGGTTTTTCAACAAATGGTGCTGGGAAAACTGGAAATCAATTCTGCAAGAGAATGAAATTTAACCTCTATCTCACCCTGCACAAAACTCAACTCAAAGTGTTTCAAAGACCTCGACATTAGACCAGAAACCCTATATCTATCAGAAGAAATGTAGGCCTAACACTCCATCATGTCAGCTTAGGACCTGACTTCCTCAACAAGTCTCCTAAAGTACAAGAGGTAAAATCAAGAATCAACAAATGGGATGGTATCAAACTAAAAAGCTTCTTCACAGCAATCAAAAGCATGGAACAAGAGGCTACAGGACGGGAGAAAATATTTGCCACCTGCACCTCAGATAGAGCATTAATCTCCAGGATATATAAAGAACTCAAAAAACTTAACACCAAAAACCCAAATAACCCTATCAATAATGGGCAAAGGAACTGAAGAGACACTTTAAAGAAGAAGAAATACAATTGGTCAACAAATATATGAAGTAATGTTCAGCATCACTAGCAATTAAACAAATGCAAATTAAAACCACACTGAGATTCCATCTCACTCCAGTCAGAATGACAATAACCAAGAATACAAGTAACAATAAATGTTGGCAAAGATGTGGGGGGAAAGGTACACTCATTGCTGGTGGGAATGCACATTGGTACATCCACTCTGAAAAGCAGTGTGGAGATTCCTAAGAAAACTTGGAAGGGAACCACCATTTGAACCAGTTATCCCACTCCTCGTTATATACACAAAGGACTTAAAATCAGCATACTGCAGTAAAGCAGCCACATCAATGTTTATGGCAGCTCAATTCACAATAACTAAGCTATGGAACCAACCTAGTTGCCCTTCAATAGATGAATAGATCTGTTGAAAATGTGGTATATATACACAATGGAATATTACTTAGCTATATAAAGAATGATTTTATGGGGCTGGGGTTGTGACTCAGTGGCAGACCACTTGCCTAGCATGTGTGAGGCACTGGGTTTGATTCTCAGCACCACACAGAGGTCCATTGACAACTAAAAAAAAATTTTAAAATAATAAAAAAGAATGACTGTCTGACTTTTGCTGGATCTGGAGACTATTATGCTATCAAAATAAGCCAATACCAGAAAACCAAAGGTTAAATGTTCTCTCTGATATGTGAATGTTAACATACAACAAGGGGCAGGGAGAGACAAAGGGGGATGAAGGGAAGGGAGAGGGAACAAGGATAGGAGAGAAAGGGGCTGGAGTTGTGTCTCAGTGGTGGAGTGCTTGCCTAGATGTGTGAGGCACTGGGTTTGATTCTCAGCACCACATATAAATAAATGAATAAAATAAAGGTCTATCAACATTTTTAAAACATTTAAAAAGAAGAATAGGAAAGACAGTGGAATGAATCTGACATAACTTTCCTATGTACATATATGAATACACCACAGTGAATCTCTACATCATGTACAACCACAAGACTGGGATCCTAATTAGAATAAGATGTACTTCATGTTTATATAAATATGTCAAAACATACTCTACTGTCATGTATAACTAAAAGAACAAATAAAAAATAAAAACAAATAAAAAATAAAAGAGTCCAGGGGCAGGAATGGAAGCAGGGAGCCCAGGAAAGGGGCTGTTACTTAGTTTTGACAATTGACAAATGTGTTTAAGATTAAAGTGGGCAAAGTGGAATGAGAGAGAAGTGGTGAGATTCAAGATACCTCAGAAGTAAAGCAGAAAGGATATACTACTATTGACTTCATGTTACTGGGTGTTAATTCCCTTTTCACATCTCAACTGTAGTGCTTTCTCAAACCAGCTGATTATCAGGAGGCCTGGAGGACTTTTAAGATATGGGTTACTTATCATCACTTCCAGGAAATCTGATTAAATAGGTCAAAGATGCAGGATGATCAATCAAAACTGGTAATCACTGCTCCATTTACTCAATGGACTAATAGAAGTGTTCATGTTGTTTTTGCAACATGAGATGGTTATTATGTAATGGGATCTATTATCCAAAATAGCCATTTCTTCACCACCACCTCCACCATGGTCAGATAACAATTCCTATGGATTCTGTCTGTAAGGTAAGTCTCAGAGAAACAATTCCTTCCACCCACTACTGCACTAGTCTAAGCAATTACTTATTACCTGTTGAACTATTCTAAACCCTCTCATGTAATTTCCTACCTCTAATCTTTTCTTCTGCTTTCCCCCGGTTGTCAGGCTGATCTTCCTATCCCATGTGTACACGTGTGTGTTTGTGTGAGTGTGTGTGTGTGTGTGTGTGTGTGTGTGTTTGTGTGTGTGTGTAGTACTAGGAAATCAAACCCAGGACCTCACACATGCTAGGCAATCACTCATGTGCTCTACCACTTGAGCTATATCCCTAGCCCACCCCACCCCATTTTTTATCTTATCATTCCTGTATTTTAAAAGATTGAGTGACTTAAAAAGACAAACAAACAAACAAACAAACAAACAGAAGTCCCACACTCTTTTAGCATGATATTTTGAGGCCACTGACGGTCTTGTCCTATTCTACCCTTGGAGTGACCTCATAGCCTCCTTTAACACATTCATTGTAGGCACAATGAATTATGCACCCTTCCCTAACTCTCTCACATCTTGACAACTTTCTTCACTTTGTTCTTTGTGCCTAAAATGCTCCTTTTTTCTCCCTCAATATCCAACTTCTCATCCTTCAATGCAAAACTTTGATCACCTCTATCCTTCACTCAGAATTAGTAATCTGATTTTTAAAATTCCCATCTCACTTTTAAAACACCTTTATCACTTATTTTTATGTTTACACTACCTAGTGTGCTTGTATTTAGTGGACTCCAAATAAAAAGCTCGTATAAATGGACAGAATTTATTTCCTTCATTTTACTCGATTTTTATGACATGGAGGGAAAAAATAGCAATTTCACAATAAAAATTTAGTTAATGAAATGAACACAGAATGTATATACTAGAATTCGTATACACTTAGTTCAGTCCATACCCACTGTACTTTATTTAGAACCCCACATGATGGCATTAGTTCTGAGGCATTGCAAACTCTTCACAATCTAAATATGATACTAAGAATTCCAGTGGCAAGATCTGAAATATAAAGGTTTGCTTGTCTTTTTAAAGGCTTAATCACACCTATTTATAAGCTTAAGTTAACAAGAACATTTCATTCCCTAAACATCCTAATTAATTGATGTTTAGCATATGGGTTACCAAATTTGCCTTTTGAAGTTTGCATTTAGAGATTGCAAATATATCTGGTAGGATGAATTTCTAGGTCAGTAGGGTTTTGATTTGCAATATTTAATGTTTGCATAATTCAACCTTTGCCTGACTTTTCAAAATTATTTCACAGGCCTACATTTACTTTCCTAATGGAATGATTTGCTACAAAGTGACTGCAGTGTGCAGTCTAGGAAGACATTGTAACATTCCTTTGGGTCCTTATCTTTGCAGAAAGTTCATTGAGTCTGGTCTTTTTGGGATATTCCATCTTCTACTGGAAGCCAAAGATTTTGAATCCCACTCTCCCAATATTCTGGTATATGAATTAGGGTCCCCAGTGCCTGGCGTTGGATCCTTCCACCCATACTGTGTCCCCCTGGGATGAAGGAATAGCATCTGGTGCAGCTTGGGGGAGATAGCATAGTGTTTTGTGATGGTTTCTAGGAAGTGGGGCACTTTAGAGACAGAGATGGAGACATCTTGGATCAAGTCTTCCATGGTTCGGCCTCTTGAGCCCCTTGGCTCTTACTTTTTCCAAGTCTCCACTCCCAGCTTTCTGGAATCTACCCTTTCTTTCTTTCAGTTAAAAAACAAAACAAAACAAAATAAATGTGTGTGTGTGTGTATGTACACATACATACATACATATATAGATATGTGTATATATTAATTGACACAGTAATTTACATATTTATGGGGGTACATTGTGACATTTCAATACATGTATACATTATGCAATGATCATTATTAGAGTAATTGGCATATTTGTCACCTCAGACATTGTATTGGGAACACTGTTTTTAAATGTTCAATTAACTATTGTCATATACAGGTATCCTATTGTGCAATAGGACATTAGAAGTTATTCTTCTTAACCAACTGCACCCTTGTACCTGTTACCCATCCTCTCTCCACACCCTTTCCAGGCTCTGACAATCACTGTTCTATTCTGTTCTCTATTTCCTTGAGATAAGCTTTTTAGATTTTTGTGAAAATATGCAGTATTTGTCTATGTCTGACTTATTTCACTTAACACAGTGTTTTCCAGTCCCATCTACAATGCTACAAATAACAGAATTTCACTCTTTTATGGTTAAATACTCTTACATTGTGTATATACCACATTTTCTTTATTCATCTATTTAGGACAATGAAGAAGGCACTTAGGTGAACCCTCCTGGAATGTATAATTTCTTTAATCCTCCATTTGCTCATCTGTAAAATGGGACCATAAAAACTGTGTCATGAAGCTATTGTGAGGGCTGAATAAAGTGATTTCTATGAAACATTTAGCACAGGCCTGGGTGATAAAGAACTATTTGATAAAAAGTAGCTTTTGTTATTACTAAAACTGTGTGTAACCATCCCTGTGTTCAGGCAACAAAACTGCTCACTACTCATAAAGAATGCCCCAGTGCATACTCTGCATTCAGTGTGACACATCAGTGTTTTTCCCTGACTGTTTTTTGTTTTGTTTTGTTTTGTTTGTTTCCCAGTTTAGGACTTCAGCAACTTCCCATATGATATATCCTGAGATTTTCTTCAGGGGCACAACTCCCTGCCATTGTGCCTGGGTTTCCTCTCCTGTCTGTCCTACCAGTATGTCCCACCTCCAGGCCTCCAAAAGGAGATCAGCTGCTGGTTAAAGAACAAAACTGGCTGAATCAAAGTCTTCCTTCCGCATCTGGAATATAGATTTGGTAGCTTTAATGAAAAAACAAAAAACAAAAAACCAAATGTATAGCCTGTGTCCCAAGACTTATCATGAAATCCTTCATTTATCTACTTAGCTTTTGATGGATTTTTTCTTCCACTGAAATGTATAATGCCCTCTCATAGTTAAACTGCAGAATCTTTTCCACTCAACTTCCTCCCTCTGGGATGTAATAAAGAAACAACTTATGGTCCAACAGCACATTGGAGACAAATTTTCTGTTATAGAAAAATGTTTTTTACTACATGTAATGTTTCTCAAAGGAGGTAGGTCAAAACACAGATATCAATCCTCTGTAACTATTTACTGAATGCCATATTTGACAGAAGAATATTAAAATGTGGTATGTTACTTTTGAGTGTTTTGTTATGGCTATTCTAATTTCTATAACAGTCATCTATAAATTAGAATAAAGAAGAAACTATATTTTTTTACCATTTCTGCATGCTCAGTCCCCCCCCCAAAAAATGTATTAAAGGGGCTGAGCACTGAAGTACATGTCAAAGCATATCTCACCTATGTGGGAGTCAGCAGGCTATGATCCTAGACCTGCAACTTCATAGTGGAACACTGTGCTCAATCTCACTTTCCTAAGGTGTGAAATGAGGATGATAAATAATCTTGCTGATGGTTGTTAGAAATAAATGACATAATGTGTGCAAAATTCCTGGCTTGTAGAAGGAATTCAATACCTGATAATTGATGTTATAGCTCAACATAGGATTGTTAGAGGTTTAGTAAATTTAACTGCATTTGATTAAATACCTCAAGGAAATGATAAGTCCACATTCATGTCTATAAAAATCAAATGGAGAGAAGAGCTTTGATTTCATCAGTGAATATCATTGAGGAAGACATGGATAATTCGAGATAACTCAGATATGTAGTTAAGGCTTGTATTAATCAGAATTGGTTTGTTTATTTATTTATTTATTTTTGTACCAGGAATTGAATCCAGGGGCACTTAACCACTGAGCCACATCCCCAGCCCTTTTTTATACTTTATTTAGAGACAGGGTCTTGCTGAGTTACTGATGCTGGCTTTGAACTTGCAATCCTCCTGCCTCGGCCTCCTGAGTTACTAGAATTACAGGTGTGCACTGCAGCACCTGGCTCTAATCAGAATTTTAATTAATAAATGAAAAAAATTAATGCATTTAAATTGGTATTATTATGATGTTTCTTTGGGGCCATAAACTATTTTAATTTGGGTGAAGCTTTTTATGTAGTAAATAATTAGTCAGATAATGCCTCAAATTTACCTATGGGGATAGAAAACTCCAATTTTTAAAAGCAAATTTAAGTCATAGGGTAAATATACATGTGAGTCATAAGTATCAAGGTAAAAAACCTCAGGTGTTTGCTAGATGTAAACAATTTTTTTCATAACTAAACAAAATCTCTATTTCATAAGTTTGCTACTGTGAGAGAAGGTGCAAATGAAATCTTTGGATCATCTCAGTTGATTTGGACTTCTCCTGTGCCAATTCCTTATTCTCACTAGGCTGGCATCTGCACGAGATTGGGAGGGTAGGTGGCAAACCTAACTATGTTATCTCTTAGCTGGCCTCCTCTGGGATGAATGTTCTCATGAAGTCTCCGATGGAACATTTTGGGTGCAGGATATTCCACTTCTGCAAACTCTCAGAGCCATATCAGTTCCACTCTCAGTCAGTCACACATGAAACCCACATTTTGGTAGGTGGAGAGTTTTTACAGCCACACCAAGTCCTTCTGCCCAGGCTCTTTCGTAACCACCATGCCTTCCTGTGTGCCTGCTGTGCCATGCTGGGTTTGTGTTTTCTATATAGTGTGCTGCCATTCTGGGTTCCAACTCTGAAGGGAGCTGAGTCAACCCTGCACTCTGCCCTTTGCCTTCAGATTCCTGCAAACCTAACAAGTGCTCCAGTTGTTTCTCTCATCCCGTGGACACTGGAACCAGCTTGGAATCTACAGTGAGGTTTTTCCAATGTTTAAGTTCTTTTGCTCATCTGCTGCTTTTCTCCCAACCTTATAGAATAGTGATCTCTTTCTGGATTGAGAAAATTACCTTTAACTTATAATTTCTTTGTCTAAACCCTACTTCTTATGGCATAAACCTTAAAACCCATGTTATTAGATAATCAAAATCTAGGCTTTTCAATCTCAAAGATAAACATTTTCTCTCAAACTATTGTTTCTGCTGTAAATTTCACAAGTCCACATTAAAACTCGAAAGTCATGGGCAACTCATTTTATTTGTGAATTTCTTTTATAATTCCTGAAGCAATGGATGCTAAGTCTAATTTGAGTGAAAGATTGCATGGGAAAGCAAGGAATTAGCAAACACAAACAAAACACTTCAATATATCAATATATTGTCTTACCACAAATGGAAGTGCCTTATACCTGGATTTGGTTTCTCTTAGTTGTCTGATCTAAATTATTATATTGTTTATGGCATGAGAGACTGACTAGACAAATAGACAGTGGTCAGGTCACATACAACAATAGAACTCTGACCTGCAACCTGCAGCAACAAACCAGAGATGCTAAACCACCATTTCTAGTTGCTACCAGAATGGTTTGGACTTACTTGGACAATGCCTTCCGGCTTTCGAGCTCCTTACCACCATCTCCTTCCAACTCAGGACCAACCAGAGAAAGCCAAACATGCTCCCTAAAAACAGAGTGCCTTGCTCCTACTCAGCTGGCCCTTTGATTAGTCTTCTTCCAACTTCTCCATGTCGACCACCTCCAATCACAACACACCTGAAAACTTTCTTTATTCTTCTTTTTCCCACTATCTAGCTTTCCCACTCCCATGCTGCCTTTGAATCTTTATCAAATGCAAGTGATGGTGGCTACCACCCTTGATCTAAAGAAATAGCCATTGTTCTCACTTGGGTGCTCCTAATTTATTTTTCCAGGCTCGATATACATAAAGCTATTATATTCAGAAATGCATATTGATAGTAGCTGAGCTTAACACTTTTTTTGAGCATAGAAATGTTTGGAGTTAATACTGGGTTTTGATATCCGATTTGATGGATCAATTAAAATTATAACTTAAATTTATAGATACTGTTAGGTTTGCCTCAATGGGTACATTGGAATATTCTTAAAAGCACAAGCACATATGAAAGTCTTATTTTTCTAAATTAAAATGAACTCATTTTAGCAAATTACTATTCAAAGGGAGTATATTGTACATTAATTTGAAAATGAAGAATATTATGCAGATTACTCCTCATGTGTCAGGTTTCCTTAAATTGGTACATATTAGTTTGTACATATAAACCTAAAGTTATAGTAAAATAATAATGATCCTCAGAAGAGCAAATAATGGGGCTGGGGATGCAGCTCAGTGGTACAGTGCTTGCCTAGAATGTGTAAGGCCCTGTGTTCTATTCCTAGCAAAACCCCATCCACCAAAAAAGATGAAAACAATGCATAGGTGCATACAAAAACTTGGGCTGTTATATTTCCAGGTTATTCTAATACATACTGTGTGATCATCATAACAACATTACAAAATATAAACTATAGTTCTCATTTCACAAATGAAAAAACGAAAAGGTCAAATTATGTGTTTAAAGCCTTCTTAGTAAAGGATGAAGTCCCTCATTCTCCTGCAAAGAGCCTTGAATCTGTCCAATTAGTCTGTATAAGACGTTCCTTCTATCTAATATCCCTACAATGGAAGGAAAGAGCATTTCCTCCATTCTTCTGGGAAGGCTGTAGTCTTCACCTGGCATGACAAAGGGGGTGAAGGCACTCCTAGAGAGGGGAGGAGGGGATCCCACTCAGGAGTGTGCCCACCTGAGTTTACCTGGTGTTTAATGGCAGAGTTTATGATGGCCAGATGATCCACACATACAAAAAATAGAGCCAGAAAGGCACTTAGGCCTTCCCATGCAAAGCAGGGTGTGCCTGTGTCCATACTGCTCTTAAAATAAAACCCTGATCCTTTACCATGACATCCAGGCTCCTTATAAGCTGTCTCTGCATTCCTCTTTCACTACTTCTACCATTCTCTTCATTCTCTACACTCCTGATACCTTTCAATTTCTCAAACATGCTGAACACATCCATTCTTCAGCTTCTTTAAAATTCTGACCGGAACACTTTTCCTCCAGGATTCTAAGATCTCTGCATGGCTAACTCCTTCTCATCTTTTCTGTTTCAGGTCAAAATTTTTCTCATGGAAATCTTTTTTGACCATTTTAGCTAAAGCAAACCTCCTACCTCCATGCTCTATCAACATCGTCCTTTGATTTCACATTTCTGGATCTAATGTCCTCTTCTTTGTTACTAGTTTGCTTGTTTACTTCCCTGGGTATAAGCTTCATGAGATTTGAGAATTTGTCTGTCATGTTTGCTGCTGGATCCTAAGCACCCAAAATGGCCCTCAATGTATATTTGTTGAATCAATGAATAAATAAATCATAAACCCCAAATAAGAATCTGATGACAGATATTTACCACATTTGCCGAAGAAAAAAAATGTACTGAAAAATTTGTATACAATTTCAAGAGGTCTTAGATCCCCAGAAGCTCATCTACAGATCCTTATTAAAACCTTTGCATTAAATTTATACTGTTTCTAAATTTTCTTTTTAAAAACGATTATAGAATTTTGTCCTTTATTATTAAACATGAGCATGGATTTTGAAAATATGTTTTAGATGGACTATAATATAGCCCAACCCAATCACTGTACATTGATTTTGAGTAAAATAGATCCCTGATACTTATATTAATGGATCCTAATTATCATATTTTAATAAATTGAATTTGACGATTAATGTTTGTCTCCAGTTCTCTCCTTTGTGAGACTGGTAAGGATTAAACTTCCTAGATTTGCTAGGAGTTAGTGACACATGTCACTGCTGGGCTGGAACATATAATTACTGGTGAAGTCCCCAGTTCTATCTTCCCTTGGGGTAGCCACTAGGGCAACACATGCTGGTATGGAAGTTCAGCACCATACAATCACATGGAGAATGATTGCCCTGGAGAGTTACACAGTGGATCCTTAACTGACTTGAGCAAGAAATACAAACCTTTATTGTTTAAAGTCTCTGAGATTTTCCAAAGACTTGTTATTGCAGCATAACCCAATGAAACTTAATACACCACTGATTGGGAAATGTGCTGTTATTTTATATACCATTGAGAAAAAAAGACACTATTTGTAATTATAAAAATTCAGTGTAATAGGCATCTCAAAGATGTTAAAATGTGAAAAAATATGGACCTTAGATTAAATAAAACACAGATTGTTAAAGGAATTCATTAAAGCATATTAGCAAAGTGTTAAGACCTCCAATGCTGGAGTTGGACAGGAAGTTATAAATTCAAATACCAGTACTTACTAGCTTGTGTCTTAGTTGCTTGTGTAAACTTAAGTTTCCTCATCTGTGAGATGGAGACAGTAGAAGTGGCTTCAGAGTTTTGTGAATATTAAATAAGATAATTCCTCATCTGTATTGAGCAGTGTAATTATTTCACATTTTTGAATTTCTATCTTTGGCTAGATCACAGACTTTGTTCAAGATGAACATTAATTTCAAAGAATATACAGGAAAATCTATTCTATGATTTTTATTAGGACATACTAATTAGTCAGCAACCATTTACTAATTCCTCACCAGGCATTAAGACTGGACCTCTGAGTGAAGTGTTCTTAGAGACAACAAAGGAGCACAAAGAGAAGTGAAGGGTCCAAAACCAATCAACCTGAAATCTTCCTCTGGTGTGTTTTTCACATGAAGTCTGGTTAGAACAAACATCAATAGCAGCTTTGAATAGGAAAAGAATACAACAACGTACCAAGGAATGTATGAAAGATCACTCCTGTACTCATCTTGATGACTGGCAGGGGTAGTAGAAGGAAAATCGAGAACTAATTGTACACCTGGAGCTTTCACTGTGGTATGCGTATGTGTGCACATGGGGAGGGAAGAGTGTGTGAGCAAGCACACTAGTGACTGGGAACACAAGAGTAAGTCACAGTATCAAAAGTGTGGCTCTTCTGATATGTTTGTGTACTGTTCCTACACACACAGGGTTTATTATTATAAACTGTGAAGTTATCCAGGGAACATTATTTCCCTCTAAATTCTAAATTCATAAAGCAGCAACTTTTGTTATAATTGTCATCATCTATAGTACATCTAAAAAGGCTTAGAGTGATTAACAATGTGAAATGATTATAAATTCTGAAGTTCACACTAGGCTAAAAATTTTCCATATATACATTTTCTAAAGATGTCCCTCCTTACCTCAAAGGAACAGGTGGCTGATTAATGTCATTATTTTTTATTAACTACCAGAAGCATTTTTTTGAAAGTCATTTTCTTTAAAGGAAGCTTAACAGCCTCTAAATATAACTCTGAGCTATATTTCACTTTTTCTGTTTACTTTATTCTTAACTCCTGAAACTGTATCTTGAAGCTTGGGGTACATAACTTGCTATTTGATATCGGCTGAACAACAGTGAATCAATTGTAATGGTTCTGGCACCAAAGGAAATGGAAGGGACTTAAATATGTTTCCAGAAGACAAAAAGCTTCTTTTTTTGTGTACAGTTTACAACGTATGTTTCTGCAGTTTTGGAATATTTCAAAAGTCTGCCCGCCAAGGGTTATTACTACTTTCCTCATTAAATAAGACAACATAGAGAAAACTAATTCCAACCCACACATTATTTGTCAGATGTTTTGGGTGAAATTCAGTTTATAAAATCCTGAAGACTCCCTTTTCCGCTCCCCCTCCCAAAAGCAGCATTGGGGAGATACCCCCCCCCCCAGTTAAACATCCCCCCTCCCACACACACACACACACTCAAGAATGTGCTAATGATCCAGGAGAGGGCGGGAGCGTTAGTGCAAACAGGTTTGGTCTTCTCTGGGCATCTCTTTCGCTGCATAGATCGTGGTTAAGTCCGCCACAATCTACTGCCAGATGCGAAACCCAGCCAGAGGACTTGGGGCTCACAAGCTGGGTGTACCTGGATATTCTCCCAGAGGCTACTGCGAAAATCGCGATTAGAGGACGCTCTACCCCACAGAGCTCTCTAAAACCTCGTTAATTCTCCTTTCTTGACTCTTTCGCGTCCCCACTTATCGTCCCAGGGATTTTAATTTTTCCTTGGGCGCAAGTGTTTTAGGCGAACCAGTTGCAAGCAAGGAGGTGGCTCCGCCCGGCTAGCTCAGGCCTCCTGGCTCCACTGGGATCTGGAGAGCCACGCGGATCCGTGTGCGTCTTCCCTTCGCTTCCCAGACCCAGTGTAGGAAAGAGGCAGGAGTAGGTTCTCAGCTCTTCTGGGTACACTCCCAAATATTTGAAATTTGACGTGTACAAAACACAATGATGCTAAAACGCAAAACGAGCAACGAGGAGGAGCTCATCCCTCTTGGGTCTGCCCCCCAAATCTCTAATTAGACGTTTAAGAAACAAAACAATGCTAACATGCAAATCAGGCAATTTAATACCTCAGAATGAGACTCGTTTGACAGGCCGAACTGAGATTTTAATGGAAAGCTTACTCATACCCCCACACCGAATTCATTCTATCTTCTTAGTACTTAAAAAAATGTGTAATTTTAAGTTCCATCACTGTCATAATGAACACTCTACAATAACAAGCAGTGGAACAATGGACCCCCCCATATCACATGGTATCAGGTAATTACGAAGTGTCGCGGCGCGGGAAAGCTGAGCTGAGAACCTCACTGTGTCCCCTGTAGCTTGTAGAAGCTAAGGGCCTGGTGTCTCACGGAAGTCTCATCAAACCATTCATATCAGTGCCTCAACCCAGAGACAGGGTCAGGAGCAATCCCACCGTGGCACTAGGCATTTACGAGGGGGCCAAAGGGGGCACGCATGAACGCAGAGAGAACTAGCACGGGATCGGAACTGCAGACTGCAGTCGTGGGGAGAGAGTACAAGCCTGAGAGAAGGAGAGGGTCCCGCCGGGCGTGGCGAGGTCGGCTGGCTCCCAGGAGAGAGAGATCTTATGCCGGACCTTGTGCTCCCATTAAGCCCAACTTTTTGGGTAAAACCCCTGGCACCGCGATAGGAGTGCGCAGTCACACCGCGATAAGGGTCACGGGGTAAAGCTGTTACTTTGTAGGAGAGCATACATGCGTGAGTGTGTAATGGGGGTAGTAGGTGAGGAGAGAAGTGGGGAGGGGTTGGTCTGGGACTGGAGGCCGAAATGTCCTACTTCTAAGTGGTTCTCTAAAAGGCAAAACTGCCTTGCAAGAGTAGTCGGAGGGCGCACAGTTTGGGGCGCCGTTTAGACGGGCGCAGGGACCTCTCCAAGGGACCTCTCTCCATGTTTTGCGGTGTCCCCCGAAGGAGGACACACTCTCCTGGCATCTGGGGGGTGGATCAGGGCTGTGGGTTTCCTTCCCCAGCCCTATCCCCCGCCCAAGACCCTGGCACTGTATTCTAGAGGCGGCGAGCTCTGTCGGCCTTCCCCTGGGGAACCGGCCCTCTAGCGCAGGGACCTCAGGTCCCCGCGCCCTTTCCTACGTTCAACCTCCTCCCCTCACCCCCATTCATTTTTCCTCAGCAGCTTCTAGGGCGGGCTCAAAAACCCAACTCCAAACCCCTCGGAGCCCTCATCTGTGAGTTACGGAGGAAAGCTGGGATCCGAGCGGGTGCCGACGCGCGTGGGTCGTCGCAGAGAGGTGGCTGCCGCGAGGGGCGCAGCGATCCGCTGGTGCCCGCCGCTGATGATCAGGCGGCCGCTAGCAGCCCCCGGAGCCGCGCGGCATCCGCGTATACAGTGACGGTGGAAGCCACGCCCGCTCGGGAGCGGGGGGCTGTCCTAGCCCCCCCCCCATTTTCCCCCCCCCCCCCGCCGCCGCTCCTGCTCCTGCTGCCGCCGCCGCCACCACCTCCCTCCGGCCCCCTCCCTCCGACCCCCTCCCTGCCCCAGCTCCCTTGCTCCCTCCTCCTCCTCCCCGCGCCGGCCCCCGGCCCGCCCCCGGCTCGGCTCGCGGGAGGCGCTGGGCGCCGGGGCTGGCGCGCTCTCCCGGGCGCACACACACATCCACGCACGCACGCCCAGAGCAGCTCTCTCCTCGCCCGGCCCTCGTTCCCCTCGCCCATGCAGACGGACAGAGAGACGGAAGATGGCTGACTACTCCATGGGGCACCGAGGATGCAGCCCGGCGGTGGCGGCGGCGGCGGCGGGAGCGACAGAAGCTGCGGCGGCGGCACGGGCAGCGGCGGCGTTGGCGGCGTTGGTGGTGGTGGCGGCGGCGGCAGCAGGAGCAGGAGCGGCGGCGGCGGCATCCCCGAGACTCCCCGAGCTACCTTTCCCTCTGACAGCCACTGACGTTCTCCGCCGCTAGAAGAGACCCCGCTTCTCCCGCGCCTGTCTTTCCCCCCCTCCCAGCCCCGGCCCCGCCAGCACCGCTACCTCCGCCAGCTTTGCCACCATCAGCACCACCTCCACCACCGCCACCGCCACCACCACCACCACCACCACCACCACCGCCACCGCCACCGCCGGCGGCGGCAGCAGCCATTTCATCTCCACAGAAACCAGACACAAAAACATGGCAGAAATGGAGAAAGAAGGGAGACCTCCGGAAAATAAAAGGAGCAGGAAACCGGCTCACCCAGTGAAAAGGGAGATCAATGAGGAAATGAAGGTATTTTTGGACCTTGGGGGCTGGGGAGACGGAGCTCTTTCTTCGGTCCGCTCCCTTTGGGCCGTTGTATGGATTCGGGGGGTACAGGGACGCGCTTGTCAGTTACTGTAGGATGCCCAGAACGCCTCGGCTCCTCCTCCAGGTGCAAAGCGGAGGTCAACTCGCGGGCTGCATCCCCGAAATTTGCCGGCCTCAGATTCGAAGGGGGCTACCACATAGTGTTTAACCTTACAAACCCCAGATTGGTACAGATTCGTTTCAGAGAGGAGGGCACCAGGGTCCAAGTGGTGGATGGGCACGGTGAAGCGGTTTTCCTAGTAGGCAGTATAGTTTTTACCCTTTCTTGGCGAATCGTCCTTCGGACCCCTCCAAAGTTAAGAGCCGCTCGGCTGAGGCACCCTGGGAGAACTGGAGTTCATCCCTCTCCGCAGTTCATTACCCTGCTTAGTGATCCCGCTTCGCCCCAAGTCTCCAGCTGCGACACTGTAGCGGCTGTCAGTGCCGGGCGAGTTGCGGCCAGAGCTGTGAGGGTCCGAGGGCTGTCCTGACTGCCGGTTCGCCTCGCTCGCCCCCGCCCGCGCCTCTCCATCGCTACCTCCGCCTCCTGCTTGCTTTGTACACCTCGTTTCCCAGTTAAGTAGACCCCAGCGAGCCCCGCCGAAAGATAGCTGACCGAGGAGCGGCCTTCGCAGGGCGCCTGCCCATTGTTCGGGAAAGCCAACCCGGAGTCCTTTCGGCGAGGCCGGGCTCCCCGCCAGACCAGCGGTGCTCCAGAGGTGGCGAGCGCAGCCGCCTGGCGCTCCAGCTGTTCGCGTAGAAGCGATTGCAAAAGAACACCGCTCAACTCCGGACCCCACTCGTAGCCCCATTCTCTTATTTTCTACATGCTGAGGCTTTGCCTGGGCGAGCATTTTATTCCATGTTGATTTTACGAGTCTCTCTTTAAAAAAAAAAAGATCTGTTTTTCTGTGAGTTACAAAAAAGTAACAGGTTTGGTGCTCCCCATCTTCTGCTTTTAATAGTGCGAGGTGACTTGGTTAGGTTTGGTTAAGTTTGCTTTTAAAAGACGAACCAGATAAAAATGGTTTGCAACTTAGTTTCATTTATTGCGATTTGACATCTTGATTAGAATATGTATATTCCATAAGAATGCCTTTTCTGAAGCCCATGATTAGAAGAGGCAAACGGATATGCATCCTCCGTGTGTGAGTGTGTGTATGTAAGTCGTAGGTCGCTAGGTGCACATGCTTAGCTTTACCTTTCTTCCAGAAATGTCAGTAGCATTATACATTTTGAAATTAGGGTTTTATTTCAGTATGAGAAACTTAGTGCCTGGAAGCATGAGGTGCAGTATCAGTCCAAAGGAGATTTGCCTTGGAAATCAATGCTATTCCTCCTAATGGAAACCACCATTGAATCCAATGATAGTTAAGGAAGAACAAAAAAAAAAAAAAAAAAAAAAAAAAAGAGAGAGAGAGAGAGAGAGAGAAGTTGTTTTCTTCCCATGAGGGTGGAATTCAGTCTACAATAACCATTCTTGCCCTTCCCTCCTATCCTGTGTTTCCAGATTACTTTTCCATTTCATTTAAAATTTGGAGCCAGGGGAAGAGGAGAGAGGTGAAGGCCACTAGGAAATCACAGCATGCTCTGGCCCTTTAAAATGCTGCCTAATGTGATCTATATGGATGGCAGCTTTTAAGTTTCATAGGTTCTAGAATTACAAATTAGCTAATTTTAATCAAAACATGTGAAATGTTATCCCGGCTGGATATAAAGGCTGACTGTGCTCAATGCTTGGGGCTCGTGTTGTTGACTTTGGCTGCAGGCGCACTCCGTGGTTTGGGAGATAGTTGTCCTTCTACAGTATAACAGATGTTTGTCTGAACTGGTGAGGAAGAAACAAAAACAACATTGTATGAAGGGGGAAAATTACACAATTTTTAGCCAGTACTGCAGGACTAAGTATGGAATTAACCTTGGTGAACAGAATTTCCTCTTTTTAAAATTTTATTTTTCTTCCAAATCACCATCTACTATTTGAAGTTCTAATCCTCATCATTTCAATCCAAAGTAGCATAAACAAGAAGTTTTGCACAGCAAATAATACAAAATACCTGTAGGATTGGTATTTTCTCTCTGGTTTGGAAGAATGTGTAAGACCCCTGGCCAAAATTTTCAGTCATTTCCATTCACACCATGCCAGCGTGTCTAGTGGAATTGTTTTGTAGGCATTCCTCTAATATAGTAGCACTAAAAATCCTTTAAAAAACTGGTTTTCAAATCACAAGGATTTTTTTTATAACTCATTAATGCTTTCTGCTTTTAATATTAATAATCACAGCAACAAACTCCTCCCCAAATCCCCTGGTAATATTACCCCTCCAGCTCCCTGAAGGTGAAGTATAGAGTAACATAACAAGTTGGTTGCCCTGTATAAAAATGTGTGCAACAAAATGTCACCGAGAACACAATGTGGCCTTGTGCAGCTTCATATCGGTGCTGCTGGAGCTGCCTGGCTGTGTTTGCCTTCATCTGAACAGCTTTCATCTGGACCAGTGTAAACTAAGCTCTGGTAAGTAATCACTGCCCGGCAGAAAGAAAGGAATGTATACAGCTAGCGCGGCCTAAGCTGTAAAAACGGAAACCTGAGCCCCCTCCTCGGATCACATATCAAGGCTTGAAGGTAGGGGAAATGAAAGGGGGAAAGAGGAGAGAGCGAATGGAAAAGTCAGCCGGGGAAGTGGAGGATCAGGAGGAGGCCCCCCTTAGGGAGATTTGGCTCAGGGATTAGGGAATTTTATCGTGGTGTACAGTGACCTACTCAGGTTTCAACACTGGTTGGATCGAGTTGCTTCTCTGAGCTGAAAGAAAAGGGACTGGTGTGTATGTGATTTTTTTTCTCCTTCGGGTAATAGAAAGGACATTGGTACAAGTATCTATTTTAAGTACAGCAAATGCAGGGTATTGAGAATGAACAACAAAATTACCTCATCTCAGAGACTCCCTTCAAGATCTCCTAATTGAGATAGTCACCTATTTATTTAAAAATGGCTGGAGAAGACAAACTGGCTGAGGTTTAGCTGACACCAGTAATGGCATTGGAGATTGTCTTCATGTGGCTGAGAGCTAATGTCGGTTGCTGTTTCACTAGATCAGATATTGAGTTACATTTTCGTTATCACTGGTTTAATGTACATGGCAGTTGTAACAAATTTAAATTTGATACAATATAATTTCGTGAGTGAGAAGTACATGACTTGGCATAGCTTGCTTATGGTGTACTTCAGTGAAAATATCTTCAAGTAGAAGTGTTTGTCTCATTATGACCTTTACAATGTTTTTCTTTTCTTCTTCATTCTGATTTTTCTTGATTTTGCTTTACTTACAAATTAGTATATCTTATTTAATCAGTGAGTAGTAGAGAGGATTTTAAAAAATCAGATGGCAGTGTGATTTCTATTTTCACTACTTTTGGTTCCTAAAGTGAATATTGGTATTATATCTAATGTAGCATGTCTCTGATACACTCTAGCTCACGTGTGCCATAATAAAGGGATGTCTGGAGGGAATTCCAAAATATGGAAGGGTTAATTAATTTCAGGAGTTCACCCAGAACATGCAAGGTGTAGCATACAAATAAGTGTGTACTAGTGAATGTATAAGTGTAAATTAGTGTGTAAGTGTACTATTTGTGATCAGTAGCTTCCAAACAATAATATAATTCCCCAAATCTGAACTATGAGTAGAGATGAGCCAGATTTTTATCTTTTAAAACTCTTTGACAAAACCAATGTGATTAGATCAAGCACTCTGTCCTGGAAACTTTCCTAAACAAACCATAATTAACACACTTACAATGCTTGACTTCTCTATCAATCGCTGGAAAACCTATGTTAAATGTCAAAGGGTCTCACCTTCCCTGAACAAGGTTTCTGCATGTTAATATTCTCAGCAAGTAATTTGTTCTAAAATTATGTTTCATCCCTAAAGTTTGAGGCAGGCACATCTGTTAGAGTTTAGTAGGAAACTTACCACAAGATTTTCTAGTTTGGTTTCCTATGGTCTTTATTTGACATTACATTAAAAATGATCTCTGTCAATTGTATAGACAATAAAGCACATTGCAGAGCTGAGCTGGTGAGTGCCATGAGATAACCTGATGTTTAAAAATAAAAAAAATCAGAGAAGTTGGTGCGGATGGGAAAAGTCAGCATATTTAAGTTTGAAATGAGCTCATTACCAAATCAGGTATCTTCTAAGTTTTGCTGTTGAAATGCCAACCTGATGTCTCAGGAACCTAGAAAGTGGGCTTGGGACCAGATCCCTCTGTAGCTTCCACAGATAGGTCAGATCTCCTTTCCTGAGCAGTAGCCTCAGGTATGCCACATGTCAGAACTAGGGACTAATGTCAGTTGAGATGTGGGTCTTGCCTCTGAGGAGCAGGTGTGGGATGTTCCTAAGCCCTCATCATTGCTCTCAGTTGCCCTGCTCAGGACTTCAGATTAAACCCAGAAGAGATGATCCAGAGAGGGTTTGGAGAGCAGTGCATTCTGCTCTCTTCAGATGGGGTTTCTGGGAAGAGTCTCTCTCCATCTGTGAGCCACTGAGTGTGATGTGTAGTAAAGCACCATTCTCTAAGCCTTATACAACTCACAGGTTCCAGAGACGAGGAAATGGAAAGGAACCACTCCACTTCCTCCCGAATCTGAAATAAACATTTGAACTAGAAGAAAATGAGTCTGACAGACTCATTCCCTTCTGCGTTTCCTGCCTGTGTGCTTGCCAAGCACTGCTCTGAGAAGCCAAGCCCTACTCTGCTTGTGTGAAAGACAGATTTACAGAAACCAAGAGGTAACAGAGTTTTTGAAGGAACATTCAAAACAGGGCCTCAAAAAAGGGCGAGTATTAGTGAGTGCTTGTGACTCTAAAACAGGAGCCTCCCAGAGAAAGATAGTGTTTCATTAGGGTGACCAAATTTTTTATATCATAATGCCTTCTAAAGAAATGTCCCTTTTATGTATTGAGTCTTCATACTTTTTTTTTAAAGATACTAGAAGTCGTAGAAGGTGTATCATAAAAATCCCCGAAGTCTAAAACTTCCTCTTGTGGAATGGGAAGCCAGCCACACTTGTACTCTCAAGCTAATAAGATTATTGAATAGTTTCCTGAAAGGGAAGGGATATTACAGGGTAGAAGGAGGGGAAAAAAATAGAGTACTTTGTTTTTGATAGCGCCAATTGAAACATGTAAACAGACATGAAAGCATGTGGTGAGTGAGATTTGCTGAATGTGTATTTTAGGATCTGTAGCTGATGGGTGTTAATATCTCTTATATAATCAAAGGCCTGTGAAACTCTGTAGTGCTTTAAGGCCAGTGGCTTTGTCACAGACAGGGAAACAATGTAACAAGTCTTGGTGATTTTTAGGGCAGTTCTGCAGCTGTGATAGGACACAGCTGCACACAGCTGTACACCTGCCATGCCTGCCACAGTATTAACCGAGAGCCAGTATCCACAATTTCACAGCATTTATTTGACCCTTTTAGGACAGTTGGTGTCTTGGCAGCAGAATAAAATGTGGTTGTGTGATTGTCTACTCAGTGTCACAACGAGACAATGAAACACCATAGATTTTATATGTGGAGGCACACTAGTTTGGCTTCATATGCCAATTATATAGCCATCCAGTTCAGAATATATCAATAAGAGAATAAGCTTTTCCTCGGCCCTGTCCAGTTGGGTGTTAGTGTTATAGTGTCTTCTGGACTTAGTCCTTCATTAAAATCATTGGGTTGTGACTAACAGTAGTGCTTATAAAATGAACCAAAGTAGAGCATAGTGATCATCCTCAGAGGACTTCAATCTCTAAAGCTGTCGTTCAGGTAAAAACAGTGGGGCTCAATGTAGAAAATCAGCACCAAAAGTGTGAATCTGGCCACTCTTATTATTTCGTGCATGTTGATGACTTTCTATTGGGCCATCTGTGGGGAGTGATTTGTCCTTACTATACCATCTGATCCAATGGGATCATGAATGTGAAAATACCATGCAATCTGTAGAGGGTTTTTCAGATATTTCTTTTGTACTATTTAAATTTTACTTCATGACCTTTTTCTTGGCATAACCATAAATAACACTGGCTTACTGAATCTGTGTTAAGGGAGACAACTTTAGATGCAGCCTTGGGCCAGGCCCGGGAATAGAGTTAGAAACTGATTTCTAATCAATTTCAATTCTTACTTCACGTTTGAACTTGATCAAGGCTCTGCCTCTCTTTTGCAGGCTTACTTTCTTTATCTCTATTAGAGAGTCCAATGATGCTTAATAGAAATTAACCCCAGAAGTCAGAACACATGGAGATGGCAATGGAGAGAAAATATTTTCCAAAAATGACTGTCATTCTGTTGTTCATAACCTTAGCTAGCAGAGACATTAGCATTTTTTAAAAAACTGTCTTGTAAATTTTTCAGGATTGGGAGTTTTCCTTTGAGAGTATTTCATGTGCTCTACTTTTTGGATAATGCATGTCAGAATGTTTTGAAGTTAAGTAATGTAATTGACATTCTTTTTATTGTCATTAGAACTGTGAATATGACTGATGTAGTTGACTACGAGTGAGACTATGTTAACTTTTAATTAAAACTAGGTTTTTTATTTTTACAAAATTAATACACAGACATGACAAATAGTAGAATAAGCAACAGAAATAGGCAAATAGAAAAACAAAGCCTATAATTTTCCCACCAGTTACAATTACTGTCAACATTTTGATATGTGTCTTTTCATGCCCTTTTCTATGTATGATATACAGTTTTTTAAAAAACAAAAATGAACTCATATGTACTAACTTTCCTTTTAAAACTTAATATATTGTTCATATCTTTTCATGGCACTAAAATTTTATCTACAACATATAATTTAGTGGCATGATAGTATTCCTCTATGTGACTGAAGTACAGTTTATTTAGCCAAGTTCCTATTGCTTGGCATTTAGTTTTTTTTAAGGAAACAACATTGAGAGAAATATTCCTGAACTTGCATATTTATATGTCTATTTCCTTAGGATAGTTCCTAAAATGCCTAGAAATAAAATTGCTGAATCAAATGGTATGTAAATTTCAAAGGCATTTAATGCATAGTCAAATTACTCTTTTTAAAAGTTGTATCAGTTTAAGTCCCAATATTATGAGAGTTCTCACTAATACTACATGTTTTAGGTTTTTGTTTGTTTGTTTGTTTGTTTGTTTTGGCTGGGATTGAACCCAAGAAGGTACTACCTCTGAGCTACATCACCAACTCTTTTTACTTTATTTAGAAACAAGGTCTTCCTAAATTGCCCAGACTGATCTCCTAATTGCCCAGACTGTGATCCTCCTGCCTCAGCCTCCGGAGTAGCTAAGATTGCAGGCATGCACCATTGTGCTCAGCTCATATAATTGTTTTTAAACTTTCACATCAGTATTGTTAGAATTAGGTTTCTCTGAATTTTATCATTTCTCTGCGTTTACCCATTTTTTGATATCTATGAATGTATCCAAGTGAATTAGCACATTTACTGAGTGCATTCTAAGTGTCAGATGTTGTGCTAGGTAAGGCATAAAACGAAATTAAAGGTCTCTGCCCTCAAGTAACTCTCAATATATTTGGCATAAATGACATATTTTGCCAGAACTGGGACATGGAGCAAAGGTGGAAATTTTGTTTATGGGGAAAGAGAGGTTATGAATTTACCTCATTTGGGAAAATGATCAGGAGCTCTTTGAGTACTTCCTACTCTTTTGGTAGGATACATATTTGAAAACACATTAGCATTTAGTTATACAAGATCTGATATGAAAAAAGTCAGTGGTACCTACCTGTGTTTAAAAATCTGTTTGATGAACTGGGCGTGGTGGCACATGCCTGTAATTGCAGCAGCTTGGGAGCTTGGGAGCAGGAGGATGGTAAGTTCAAAGCCAGCTTCGGCATCTTAGTGAGGCTCTAAGCAACTTAGTGAGACCCAGTCTCTAAATAAAATATAAAAAAGGGTTGGGAATTTAACTCAGTGGTTAAGCACCCCTGAGTTCTAATCCCTAGTCCAAAAGAAAAAAGAAATGTGTTTGATATTAAAAAAAAAATCATTAGCTTTCTGAAGAGTTTGAAGTACTTATGTTTCAGAAGTATTTTCAGAATTTGTAATCACTGCTGTTTTCATAGTGCTTTGATGTCAATTATTATTTACCTGATGAAATAGTCAATTAAAAATCATTTAGTGGATGCTAATTCACAATAAGGGGACAGAGGGAGGAATAGAGTTACTTTATATTAGGTAGACGGGAGTGAAGGGAGGGGAAGGGGTATGGGAGTAGGAATGATAGTCGGTGAAACAGACATTATTACCTCATGTACATATATGACTGCATGACCGATGTGATCCTAAAACACATATAATTAGAAAAATGAGAGATTATACTCCATTTATGTATGAGCTATCAAAATGTATAAATGCATTCTAGTGTTATGTACAACAACTTAGAACAAATAAAACATTTTTTTTTAAAAGCTAAAAAAAAAGAAAGAAAAAATGTAAATGGAAGAGTTGTTGTTAGGGTTAAGTCCTGTACAGCTGAAGACTTGCTGTAGAAATTTAAAAAATATCTTTCAATCTTTTTATGAAAAAAAGTCATTTAGATTGAATGACATTCATATGATACATCTAGTTGAATAAGGAGGGTATCTAATGAATGTCCTGGGGTTAAGATCCAACAAAAATAAATTTTGTTGGTATTGAAAGAACTCAGAAGTGAAGAAATTGTAAAATTTCCTTTCTTTGACCCACTTATTTATTATTAATTTTAGGAAGAAAATATGTTTTCAGACTAAATGTTATAATTCTGTTCTTTTGTTAGAAGTCCTGGAGGTGAGAGAGGGAAATTGGAGAGGGTGAGGAAAAGGTAGGGGAATTAGGTACTAGAAGTACAAAGCAATTAGAGTAAGATGTGATGTCAAAAAAAAAAAAAAAAAAACCACTATACAAGAAGAAGACTCAGTTTTAATTGTGAATTTTAAGCACCTCTACTACAAGGATACAAGTAATTAAGGAGAGAAAAGAGGCCAGTGATTGAATCTGAAACCAACAAAGTCTCAATACAGGCAAATGTACCCTGGTTGATCCCTTTTGGTATACAATACTGACATCCTATGGCATGATTTCTTTGCCACTTTTTGATTGGTCCTGGTGGGGGAGAGGGAGCTTCTTTGCAATTGCTCACACATCAGACTATACAGAATTTGTAAGAGAAAGAGACCTGGGATAAGTATCAGATAGTATGTGCTTTAGTTTTGACTTTCCTGGATGATCTGCCATACCTATCTTTTACTTTCCTGATGCTCTAATCTCTGTCATAAAATGATGATGTCACATGGGTTCACCCAAAGTTTAAGTTAAAACTACATACTTAACACATAGGGTTATTGAGAAGGGCAGGAGAATTAAAGAATGTGGAAACACTGCAAAGTGCTATAGAGTGTTAGACATTACCATTATAATTTTAGTGACCTATTTTCCAAACCTAAATTGGACCACATGGTATGAAAAAGGATTTTTGTGTCACTTCCAAGGGCAAGAGACAGTCTGCAAAATGTAATTCAGATGCCAAAATATTGAAATTTCTGGCATATTTTGATGGTTTATGGGAGCAATGATAAAATATTTGAAATAATGACTGCTTAGTAAAATTCATGATGTGCCAGTACTGTAATTATGAAATTTCTTTTGTAAAAGGTGTTTTATTTTTCATATAAGTAGAAGTTTCTTGATTTCACAGAATCCTAAAGCTGGGAGGAATTTTAAAGAGATTATGCTTAGTTTCCTGCCATAGGTCTTAAGGAGAAATGCTGGGTAAAGATTTTTTGGGGAAGCAAATTTTATGATCTCCCTTAATACAGTAGGTTTTTAAAAAAAATATTTTTATTAGTTGTTGATGAATCTTTATTTACTTATTTGCATGCGGTGCTGAGAATCGAACCCAGTGCCTCACACATGCTAGGCAAGCGCTCTACCACTGAGCCACGACCCCAGCCCAACAGTAGGTTTTTTTTGGGGGGGTGCTGGTTGAAACCAGGGGTGCTTTACCACTGAGCTACATCCCCAGACTTTTCTATTTTATTTTGAGACAGGGTCTCATTAAGCTGCCCAGTCTGGCCTTGAACTTGTGATCCTCCTACCTCAACCTCCTGGGTAGCTGGGATTATAGGTGTGTGCTGCTTTGCCAAGCTTGGAAGGAATGATTCTTTTAGATAGAAAATTCTTTTTTAAAGGATGTTCATACAAAAAATAATTGTTAGACTTCTCTACCAGAAAGACTTGAAAAACCTTAGAGGCCTTAAACATTAAATTTACCTCTCTCAGAATATGTTGTATTTCTTGGAAGATAACTGCAAAAATCTATTTTATTTGCTTTGGTTTAGTACCATAATGAGCCCATATGATATCTACCATCAAATTATAATTAAGATTTTTAAAAAATTAAATCATTTATTCCCTGTAATTCTTTGGTTTCTTAATGCAGTAGTGTATACAACCAAAGTAATAGTCCATTTCTCACAGCTAAATTACAGGAACCTTAGGTGTTTGTTTTCTTTTTTTCTATCATCTTGCTCCACCTTTCTTGAAAGGTTCGAGACTTATAGCTTGAGTCTTTATAAACCTTTTGTTTTCAGCTTTTGCAGTCATATATCAAAACATTAAGGGGTTTATTTTTATTTTCAGTGACAAGAAAGGGAATGTTTTAGAGTTTATTTTCCCTGACATTTATAGTAACTCGAAAATCATGGAATAGATCAAGTTTATATTGATTGTTCCACGAAGCCTCTGAGTTTTCAGCGGGAGCCATAAACTAAACTGATGCAGTTAAGATGCTCCAAAAATATAAATTTGGTGTTAATAATCCAGTTGAGGTTTCAGTTTTTATCCACATGACTGAAACTTCTGGATCCCCTCCCCAGGGTTGGTTCTGAAAGGCTGAATGGATTTGCAGCTGGACTAAAACAAACAAATCTATATCCTTGGCTGGAAGGTTGGTGCATGAATTATGCATCGATACCCTTTGTGTGACTTCAGAGTTTAGACAGAACTGGAGAAAGTGGCGCCTGGATAGGGATGGTATAAAAACTGGATATGGTAGCCAGGGGTTACTGTACCAAAGAGTTTCTGACTTATTGGCACAGTTCTCTTAGAGACTGAGACAAATAGCACACAGACCAATAGGATGGCTCGGATTTGACTTGTAATGCTGTTGGGCATTAGTTTTTCCATACAAGGTAAGTTTCATCCTTGGAGATTTCTGCTGCCAGGCCACTGATGGAGGACCTTGATTTGTGTGCTTAGGGACTGTCATTCTTGAGTTAGGCACTTGGCCTCTGTGAAGGACATTAGGTGTTAGGGAAGAGTGACGCCTCATTAAAGGGATTTCTTTTGATTGAGTAGAGCAGCATTTAGCCCAGTCCTCCTCAGTGGTATTCCTGAAGTTGCTGAGTTTATTATTCATATCGATCATATCATCTTTGTGCATTCATGAAAAGAATGTCTATTTAATGTGGACAGGATCAGCCATCAGAGAGAATAAATGCCTCACTAAAGCTTGATATGGCTGACTGTTGGCCTTGTGGATGGTAACACTGAATCAATCTGGCTAGATTTTTTTTTTAAATTGCTGGTGCACTATACCATCACAGATTGACCCAGTCGGAGTTCAGAGCTTAAGTGGGTACTAAAGCAAAAAATGTTGCATCCAGTGGGTGGTTTGAAATGTCAGGTTTGTTTTCATGGAGTCAGTAGTGTAATATCTTTTATTTTTTATGCAACCCCTGCTGAAATCTAAAGTCTTGGAATTTGAGAAAACATGGAACTCACACATTGAGGCTGTGCACACTCTAACTTAGCCTTGGTGCTTTGTTTCAAGTACATAAATTATACATCCTAGTGTAATTCAGAAATGACAGCTTCTATGAGAATAGTGAAAGATTCTGTGAACCACAGAGAAGGTTAGAATATATAGTTTTCCTCACTCAGTCTCGGAGACTCATGATACCCTGCCAGATAGACTATTAAGGTACATGTGAGCGCTAAGATCATTAACATATGTAGTCTCACATCTTGTTTCCAGATTGAGCAACTTATAAGTTATTAAAAATAAACTCTTCATATAAAGAATTAGATCCATCCAGCTATACCCATTATTTTCAAATTTTGATATCTCTAATAACAGTAATAATAACTTACACTTATATATATCCACTTATAGTTCATAAAGTGACTTCATACATTATCCAAAGCCTGGTCTGGCTAGTAACCTTAAAGTTATTTGGTGCTTTTATGTTACTCATCAGAATACAATCATAATGACCTTTCATTTCATGGAGAAAGAATCTACCGCTAATAAAATTTATAAAGCAAATTGTGCCTTGATTTTAAAAAATACTCTTGTAAAGAGAAAAATTTAAAAAGGGAGACCCTTGTAACCTATTCAGTTTTCTGTATGATAATGGTTGACAATTGAGAAATTATTTCTTTGTTGAGATTTTGCTTTATCTGAGATAAGAGTCATGTTAAGAAACAATGCCTGAATCAAAAAGCAATTCTAATTTAAATTAATCTGAACCACAAAAAGGTTGATTAATTGTTTTCATTTTCAAAATCTTTTCTTAGCTGTTTCTTGTGCTTTACCTTACAATATTTTTGCATTAGTGTGGGATACAGACTTTGCAGAAGAATATGGTAAAATATGACTTCCTATTCATAGGCAAAACTGACAAATACTATTTTTTCTCATTATCTTTAAATTGCAAATGTCTGAAGTCCTGTCATAATTGGATGCGTCATTTTCTGATTTAAATGCATTACAATTTTTGAACATGATTTGAAAAAATGAACAATACTCTAGGGGAAGATGGGTGAAGCTGACATTAAATGGGGCAGGGCAAACAATTTATGTATTCTTTTCAAATAGTTATTGATTATAGAAATAAGTAGTAGCCTATGCTTCTCTTTCAGAACTTTGCAGAAAACACCATGAATGAACTCCTTGGTTGGTATGGCTATGATAAGGTTGAATTAAAAGATGGTGAAGATATTGAATTCAGGAGTTACCCTACAGATGGGGAAAGCCGGCAGCATATTTCTGTTCTCAAAGGTAATGACACTTAATGTCCCTTTGTTCATGTGAAGGAGGATTAACTATCATAACCCTTTAGAACTGAGTTGCTTTGGGACTCCTTTTGTTGATTATACCCATGGTTGATTTAACTATACATCTCCAATAGTGCTTTTCCATAAGCAGAGCTTCACAGAACATAAGAGCACAACAAAAAACAAAATAGACACAACTTAATCTCCTTCTAGCAATGGAAGAACTAGACAAGGACTCAGGACCTTAAGTGCTGTGGTCCTGCCTATAAATTCATAGAAAGGGGCAATATTTGCTAACTTCTAGTTTCCTGATCCCTTTGATACATCGTCAGTTGTCAGGGCCTGGGACTTCCTGCTATGTGCAATGTTAGGTTTATATTTTCAGACTCTAAGATTCCATTAGTTCGATAATCCTCCTTCCTTTTTCTAGGGGTAGGAATTCTGTTTCCATTTTATGCTTGAAGTTTTCTGTCTTTCTCTGCCCCCACGCCCTTGAGTAGGGCGAGAAGAGGAATAAGAGGGGAGCAGAGGATTAGATCCTGTAGGATCCTGCTAAAATTTTCATTGAAGCCCAGCCAAACAGTGGAAATTACAGAGGATTGGCAGAGTCAAATATACATTGATTCTACCAGTGGGCAGCAGTGCCAGTTATCTAAGGGGAAAGCTTGTATGAATATAGAATTTAGGAACCTAAATTTGGAATGAGGGTTTGTATATAAAAGAAAAGAGGAGGAACATGTGAAGAAGCAACCAATTTGGAGAATTTTAATAAAGTATAGGTAAAACTAATGGTGTGTAGTCACTGGCAATTTGCCCAGTACTTGTGTTGCATTCAAAAATCTGTTGACATAAACTTCCTGCTCAAGCACCTTTTTTCAGTCTTTAAGATAGTATTTTTTTCTTCTTACACGCTAAGCAATGACATGTAAATGAGCTGTCCCGCAGGCAGGCATGTGGAATTGAATGTACATGACAAATTTTATGTTAAGCTTGCTATGAAATTTTACATATCGTGTTACTAAGATAGTGTCATCAATTTCATTGTAAATGAAAAATGCAAGTCATGAGTTTAAATTCTATAGACTAATAGCTTGTATAATACTTAGCCTAGGTAATAATCTTTGCCCCCGGGGAATATGGAAAGAGAAAGTGCCAGAATATGTTATTATAGGGAAAAAGTTGTTTTCCATGGTTGAAGCTGTTTTAAAAAAATGATTCACATACAAGAATAAAATGCTCAAAGTTTATGTCATTGTAAGTTTTTTTTTATTTTTCATTTTTTTCTGGTCAATTTTTGATGAGTATCATTAATACTTGGTGCCACAGCAATTTTCTTCTCATTGGTTCGATAGATTATATTATAGTCTAAGTTTACAATTCAGTGGGACCTATTCATAAAGCTGGGATGCACACTTTAGGCTTTCCCTCTGGTAGCCAGAGAGCGATGCCTGCTATATATCACTTTGTATGTGGAAAAGGTTAATTGCCTCTCAATTTTCTATGGGATTTTATAGTGCTAAAATTCATCACCATGATTCAACTGGGATATTAGCTATCATAGTGGAGCAAATTATAAAGGAGCCCATTGGAAATTTATGGTAACAAGACTAAAAAGCTCCAGGATGGACTGTGGAGTTCTGGTAGTTTTTAAAGGTTTGCAAGGAACAATTTGTTTTGTTACATGACCATTTTACTTGGGGAAATAAGGAAAAATTTAAGTGTACTGAAGAAGTTCTTTTGTCATATTGAATATAATTTTTTTCTTTTACAGAAAATTCTTTGCCAAAACCAAAATTACCTGAGGACAGTGTTATTTCACCATACAATATAAGCACAGGCTATTCAGGGCTTGCCACTGGAAATGGACTCAGTGTCAGTGACTCACCTGCAGGGTCAAAGGATCATGGCAATGTGCCCATTATTGTACCTTTAATTCCTCCACCTTTCATAAAGCCACCAGCAGGTAAGCATCACTAGAGTTTCCGATGATAATCATTCACATAACTGTAGTATCAATTACTCTTAAGTACTCAAGTTAACTTAGGTAACAACTGTTTTAGGAACCTCGTAGATGAGAAATGTTAGTGAATGTCTCATTTAAAGTACTGCTACAAAGGAAAAGTCCCCTATTACTGCTTAGGCTACTACTGCTTAGGTTCCACCCCCAGCTACAAAATAAAAGTTATTTTCCTTCTCTGAATTCACTGATTAAAAAACAGTTTAAATGTTTTTAGAAATAAGATAAATGCGATGACTGATTAGCAAGAAAAAAAGTAATTTTGAACTGAGCAGTTCATAAGGAAAGTCTGGTTTTGTGGGATTTCTGAGGAAAGGGGTAGTAAAAGGACATGTGGTAGGCATGTCCCTCAATATGCCTTCGTCTGAACTCATTCAAGAACCTGGCTAGATTATGCACTGTCTCCATAGAGTTCTTTCTAATTCCTGGAAAGCTGTCTTTGAGAGCTTAAAAAAGATGGAGATCTGAATTTCACTTGCATGAAAATGTAATCAGTTCTTTTATACTTCTAGAAAATTGGATGGCAGTGTATTAGATCTGGATGGCAATGAGCTGAGCATTATGATATTGCAAGCTTGTCTACTGATATGTTTCACACAGAGAAGAAAGTTAAATAATATTGTATCAGGCTTGCTAGAGAATGTTGGAATTATGTCAATGTGCTTAATTGTGACACTGGTTATTTTTTCTGTGTAGTGGATTGAACAATGATAAATATGAGTTACAATAACTACTTATTGTAATATTTTAAAGCTAATGCTTGTATTGTTATTAAGGAAGTTAGGTGTTTGGTTCTGTTTCCATAAACAGATATAAGTTCCTGGGCTTTTGTAATAGATGCATTTGCACTGCTTTCTAAGTGTTGCTCACATTTTCCATTTTCTTTCATGGTTAGAGCCACATTTTCATGTTGGTCTACTACATTTCAGCAGTAAAAGTGTCCTTTCTTACTGGAGTCCTTAGATATGTCATTAAAATCCATTTACCTGTTAAAATCACTTATAATTGTGTTTCTCTTCTCTACTCATGGCTAATATAATTGGTATATCATATAAAGTTGCCTTAGTGTTTCTATTTTCCTTTGGTTGGTTGGTTGTGATTTTTGGTCCTAATTTCTCTCCCAAGGATCAAAGACATATTTTGCATAGGCCTACTTATTTTGTAATTGTAGCATTCATGTTTGGATGTGTGTTCCATGGCTTAGGTGAGAGGTGATGCTGTTGAGTGTATCAATAAAGTAGTATGAGTGAGTGATAAGAATATGGGCTTCCAATTCAGAAAGTTTGGTTTTCATTCTGGCTTTGTCAGTAGCCAGCTTTGTAAATGTGGACAAGTTACGTAAATTCTCCTCTTTTTTCAGTTTTCCCATCCATAAAAGTGGGGGCACAGTCCTACCTCATGGGGGCATTGTGGGAAATGTACGTAAAGGCACATAGCATAGTGCTTGCCACACTAACATCATTTAGCAAACACTATGCCTTTCTATTTTTTCAGTCTTTATTCTGCCCTAGAGTTATCATGTACATAATTTGTGCATAAAAAGGTGTGCATCCAAATGCAAATTTGTCTCTAAGATTTATTTGCACAAAGTAAACAGCTTTAGAAATTAGCATAGTTGAGGCTAACATGAATTTGGCATGCCAAAAAACCTGCCCTGGAGTTTCCTGCTGAGCCAGCCACGTGGAATTCAAGCACACAGCTCCTATTTAACTCTAATTCCACATCAGATCAGGAAATAAATATGCAAAGGGATAGAGGCCAAAAATTGAGCCTTGGAAGTCTTAGACATAGGAACTCTGAGGAATTAGAAGCTAGAGTAACCGAACACCAGTGGTTTTATGTTGTCTACCATGGAACGCCAAGGCACTCATCTGTGGAAAACAAAAAGTAGGAAAAGACATGTTTCATTTTCTGTAACTGCTTTAACCTTGACTCCATCCACCTTGAGGGGTCGTACAAGATAAGACAAAGATATAGGAAGGTTCTCTGTTTTCTAGGAGCTTGCTGCATTAGTTTCTAAACTGAAACTTATCAGAAAGATGAATTATTTTTTTAGTCATGCCATCTAGGGCAGGGGTCACAAAACATTTTACATAAAGTGCCAGATAGTACTTTAGGCTTTGAGGGCCGTGCTCTCTCTATCACTATAGACTCTGAGTTTGCAGCAGGAAGGTGGCTATAGACAATACGTAAACCAGTGCATGTGGCTGTGTTCCCATAAAATCTTACCACAAAGATAGAGGGCAGGGTTTGGCCTAGGGGCCATAGGTTACTGATGCTTTTGCTAGGGTAAGATTAGCCAAGTCTCATGATAACAGGAAGAAGAATATAGTTTTAGAACCAGGCTGTGGATTTCACAAGGTGTGCTGTGTAATACTGTAACGAGTGTTCAGGAAAAAGGGCAGGAAAACAGTGGTTTTCAGGGTATGTAGTGATCCCTGCCACATCAATATTTGTTGAAAAAATGAATGAAATGACTGATATGCAAATCTTATTTCACACATGTAGGACAAATGGTTCACTGAGAAAATGCTAGTATTTTGTCTGGATTAGTCCCAACCTCTCTGAGCTTAACCACATCTTTCTTGATATAAAGCAAGGATTCCATTGCTCTTAATTAAGTCAGTCAAGTTCACACATTATCCAGAAACTTCTACCAAGTTGATCATTTCAACTCTTCCTTTACTAAAATTTTTACCAGAGTTATTATTCAAGGTAATTGAGTCAAGGTACCCTCCCTATTATGTTAACCATAGGCAGGTTAACATGCATACCTGAGGGTAAATGATGAAGGGCACAATAGCCAGAAGCTAATGGTCCTCTGCTAATAAGACCTGGAATAATTTGGCAATGACTGTCATGAAAGTGTCTACCTCTCAGGATAGGGAAGATGAGGATTGTATGCATGCTTTGGAGTCCTATGTTATAGCTCAAATTATTCCTGTTGTACTGTAAGCTGTTGATGTGAGAATGCTAATAATACCTTATATTTGTGTGTAATCTTTTATAGTTTATGAAACTCTTTACATTTTTAATTTTGTTTGGTCTTTACAATAACTCTAGGAAATAGCATGTTAGATATCATTAAATAGAACTGAAGCTCAGATAGATTAAGTAGCTTTCTCAAGATAAGGTGACTTCTATGTGCTTGAGCTAAGATTATTAAGCTCAAGGCTGAGATTGGCCTAGAACTTGTGATCCTCCTGCCTCAGTCTTCTGAGTAGCTGAGATTATAGAGGTGCCCCACTGTTATGGAATATAAAGTTCCATTATTAGTGTATTTATAAAAAGCTTTCCTAGACTCTATCAGAATAATAATGCTTATTAATATTCTATTTCTGGATCCCCCAGTGGCAAGATATACAACTTCTTCCTGCAAAAGGGTATTTTTTAAAGTTCATATCTTTTGCGAGACTTGATCTTACCCTGAGATTCTAGACCTCTTTAACCCTGATTATCTGTGGGTCTATGAGAGTGATGGCCTGGTGGGGGTAAATCCTAGCTTGGGTTTTCAAGTGCTTCTCTCCATGAGGGAATTACTTTTCTTCCAGTGTACCAGAGGGCTCCATCTGGTCAGGCATTGGTTCCCTTGCAAAAGGGTGTTTCATGTGCTTGGGCAGGCCTACCACTGGAACCCTTCCATATCTTGGCAGCCAGTGGGCCCAGTGGAATACTCATGATTGGGAACACAGTGATACCACATTTGCTTGGATTTCCACTCCTTTGCACAGCTGTGTATAGAAGTGTGGGTGTAGCTTACTTTTGGGCCTAGGGAACTGCTCTTCTGGCCTACCCTTTTTCCTCTGGAGAAGGGGAGCTCCCTGTGTCTTGGTGATTATCACAGCATTGACCCTGCTTTGACCTCACATGTGTGTGTCCATCTTTGAGGCTAAACTGCCCTTCCCCCTCAGAGACAGCCTCTGGTCCTTGGTGTACTGTTTGTGACATCACAGGCGTTACTATGGTAATAGACTTGTTATAAACACAGGATAATGGCCCTGATTTTGCTTTTCTTTTTTTCCCTATGCAGTAAGGGAATCACCGTGATCCTTAACTAATAATCACAGACTTTTCCGCAGACTCTGGGAAGTGAGCAGAAAAAAGCTGCAGAGCAGCCATTTGAAAAACTTCTATAAGAATACAGAAAATAATGAAAAGCATTGACTGACTTTCTTTTTATGCAAACATGCCTTTATCCTTTTAGTTTGAACAGATGTGAAAACCTTCTTCTTTACTAATTAAAAAAAATCACATCATGAACAGAGTCTGAAGTGGCAAAAAATACATCAGTGAGTTTTTGAGATTACTCAGGTTAATTGCATTGTCACCTTGCTGTAAATCTTCTCATGTTAGAGGTTTTAATATGGGCCCAGTCCTTTGGGACTTAATTCAAAGAGGATTGTGCCTAGAAAGGACTTTCAGTATGGACGGTGGGGATCGTGCTATAGTGAGTCTCCACTAAAACCCTGTCGCTGCCCTACTCCCCTGAGGCTGGACCATTGAAGTAGAGCATTCAGAAGGGATTTCTGAATAACAATCTTTTACAAAGACCTTATAATGGTCTTTCCTGCTTTACAGGTGTAACAGCACTTGGCTCCATGGACACACAGCTGTTCTCTGCAGTGGTTAGGCAGGTTTGGGTCTCCCCATCTTGTCAACCTCTGGTCAGAGGGACCAGGGTCGACTGTGTCCCAGTTGGATCCAAATGGGAGTTTTTTCTCCTCTTTCCAAACTCGCTCCATGACAGTGTTCTATTCCCAAGAATTAAAGAAAAAAGTCAATGAAACTATCTGTGTAATTATTTTTGTTCACAAGATGAAATGAAGCATTTTTTTTTTTGAGTGAAGCTTTACTGCTGCAAAAAACACTGTGTATCTAGGAAACCACATTGTAGATTTGAGTCTTTTGACAGGTTTTCCCAGAGGTTTACAACTCGCCTGTTCTGAGTCCAGAATCCCTAGTAAATCCCTGAGATGGAATGTGAAAAAAGAATTGAATATACTTTTCTTGATGCATTGTGTGGCAGTTTTGAATAAAAGGTCTTTTGCCTCCGATGATAAGTGCCCTTATTCTTATTCCTCACCATGTGCCCAAGAGCGAGGGAAAAGGTGGAGCCCATCCACACTGCATGCCCAGGTTCATGCCCACGTTCATGTGTAAGAAGATGAGCTCAGTCTCCTAAGGCCAGCTTGATTTCCTGTGTACAAAAACGTCTGGCCTTTCTTTGAAAACAATGACCATTTCCTGTCCTCCAGGATGGTTTGCATTCAGTGATCTTTCCCAATTTCTGTTCAGGCATAGTCATGGAAATATGATCTATTTTTTCAGGCAAATATTGAAATTCCTAAGAGGTTATAAGAACTGGACTCCAAGGAATGATTAGCTTAACTGAGAATATGGAAACACCCGTGTGATCTGCTAAGCTCTATGTATATAGCTGAGTAACCCACAGTTAATAAGCATGTTACTTTTTGGCTCTTACAAGTCTTACATGGAGTTGTTACTTGCAGGGAAGTGGGAATCAGAATGTGGTTTGCATTATAGTCATTATTTATTTTATCTGTTATTCAATATTCTTGGGGCTTGCATATGAATGATGTATTCCAAATAGCCATTGAGAAAACAGGATTTAATCAAAATTGCTTTGGCATTTGTTTATTTGTTCAACTCTTAAAATATGATTATTAAATAAAATTACCTAGAGTTAATGGGATTTGGATGACTTACTATTTATGTACCAGGCATATTTCTCAAAAAATGGAAAAGAGGTTCACTGAACGCTGTTTTCCAAGATATTTAGGATAGAGATAGGAGGAATTATTATGAATGGCAGGAATAGGAGCAGTTAATAATATGATATAATCTCATCATAGTTAATAATTTCTGAATAATTCTTATGAGCCAGGCAATGTGCTCATAAATTATATCATTTAATTTTCACAATGACTCTATGAGGATGCCTCTGTTAACCTTATTTTACAGATGAATAAACTGAGACACAGAGATGTTAAGCAACATGCCTGAGGTCACACAGGTTATAAGCAGCAGAATTGATCTTTGAACCTATGCATTGTTTCCCATATAACCACTGGATTATCTAAAACACTGCATCAATTTTTCAGTTCATTAAGTATTTATTGGATGTTCCTTACATTGTTCTAGACAAATAAATACAAATATATATCATTATACCTGACTAGTAAGAACTTACAGTATGATTGGCATATTGTCAAAACATCATTTCAGTTTTATTTAAGAATGTATGGTATAATTTCATCTATATTTGGAGAGTGCAATGTGGAAGTACAAGGACCATTAAAAGTAGGGTAGCTAGGTGTGGTATAATCCTAGCAACTCAGTAGGCTGAGGCAGGAGGATCACAAGTTCAAAGCCAGGGTCAAAAACTTAGGGAGGCCCTAAGCAACTTAGTGAGGTTCCTGCCTCAAAATAAATAAATAAACAAATAAATAAATAAATAAAAAGGGCTGGGGATGTGACTCAGTGGTAAGTGCACCTGAGTTTAATCCCTGGTACCGCCCATACCCCCAAAAAAGTAAGGTGGCAGAAAGTCTCTAGGCAGATAATCAAGAACCATTATATTTTTACACAGTTATGGAAAAATGGTACCTGAAACATAATATAGGCTAGAAAGATAGTTATTTGAAATTTAAAATAATAATTAAAAAAAAAGGCCCCAAGTGAAACCTTAACATGCTAGGTATTTATGATATGGATCCTGTTTTCTTTTTTATACAATCAAAGTTCTTAAAGTGTCAGGTAAGGTTTAGTGTGTTTGACCACTCTTAATTCTAGAAGAAATGTATAATTTTGATGGTAGATGAGATGGTAGAAAGACTATCAGAGCAAAAACCAGGAAACCTGGGTTGTTAATGCCAGCACCGCCATTTATTGCCTATCTAATCTTGAGTAAGTCACTTAATTCTTTGATCCTTAGTTTCCTCATCTGCAAATAATGTGGTTAACTTAGGTGATCTGAAATATTCCTACACTTATAAAATCCTAATTTTGTGACTTGTATAGTTAATTGTTCACTTGATTTTATTGTTTGAAAGGGATATTTTAATATGCCTTAATATGTACTTCTTAGTTGATTGAACAAAGTTAAAGAAAACTCACCTATGACTGTAAGAATAGCAGTCAAAAGTTTGGTGGGAGATTTATGCCACTTAGGACAACTTTCATTGATTGTTAATAATTACTCTGAATGAGTGAGTTGAAATTACAGACCTAACTTTGTTTTTTAAAGATGAAAAGTGCTAGAAATATGAAATGTAACAAAATCCATATGTTACTAAACCTAATCATTCATTATAATTATTTTTACATTACATCTTTATGGTGATACATAGTAGTTGGGTTCATCCTGACAAACTCAGACAGGCATGGAAATTGAATTCAGTTCATGATAGACCTAATCATTTTGATGTTTCACATTGGCAGTGATCACTGGAAGTAATTCCTAGAATTTCTGTAAAAGAGAAGTCACATTATGTTTATATTACCAAATCAGGAACAAGAAGAAACAGAAATATAAGTAGTCCTACATCTATTAAAGAACTCAGTAATTAAATTCTGTTCATGAAAAATATTCTAGACCTTTGTGGTAAATTCTATGAAACATTTAAGGAAAAAATAAAAGTGAACTTGGAGAAACTCTCTTAGGGAATAGAAGAAGAAGAAGAAATACTTTCACTCATTTTATAATCTTGGCACAACATTGATCGTAGTATGTGCCAAGGGCATTTTAAGTAAGGAAAGTTATAATTTAATGTAATTGAGTTACATTAAAATTGAAAACTTCTGTTCACCATGAACACTGATGCAAAAATCCTGAACAAAATTATAGCAAACTAAAGCCAAGTTATATGCAAAAGGATACTAAATCACTTTAATTTAGATTATTTTTTCTAGGAATGCAAGGTTGGTTTGGTTTAAACTTTAAAATTAGTCAATATAATTAGCCAAATTAATAGAATGAAGGAATATCTTATACAACCTTAGTAGATATAGAAATATAATTTGATAAAATGTAACACAATAAATAATAAAATCTCTTGGAAAAGTAAGAATAGATTAGAATTTCCTTAATCTGACAAGAGATGCACAAAGCACTCACAGCAGACATTATGTCTAATGAGGGAATATTGAAAGTGTTCAGTTCAAGATCAAGAAGAAGAGAAAGATGACTACTGTCACCTTTCTATTCAATTTTGTACTGGAATTCACAGAAAATGTAAAAAGGTAATTGTTACATTTTAAAGAGTTTTGTAAGGTAGAAATGCCATTTTGAACAGATACCCAAACCTAATCTACAGGTAAACTATTGTAATTAATTAGTATATTTATCAAATCTTTAACTATAAATTGATACTCTGAAATCAATTATAAGTCTATATACTAACACCAAAACAATTAAAAAACATATCTATGGCACATGCCTGTAATCCCAGGGGCTCTGGAGGCTAATGCAGGAGGATCACAAATTCAAAGCCAAACCTCAGCAACTTAGTGAGGCTCTGTCTCAAAAAATAAAAAGGGCTGGGGGGTGTGTCTCAGGGGTCGAGTGCCCTTGGGTTCAGTCCCTGGTATGAACCAATCAACAAACCAACCCAACAAACAAAAAAACAAGCAAAGCTTTAAAATGCTATTTAAAATAGCATTAAACCTTCAAATATGCAGGAAATCTAAGAAAATATGTGAAAGCTTATTTCATCAAAAACTATAAACATTGCTCAGAAAAATAAAAGAAGACATAAATCAATGGAGGAACATATCATGTTTATGGATTAGGGACTAAATATTTTAAAAAGAGGTATATTCTTCCTAAATTAATCTGATAAAAATCCTGCCATCAAATTTTGTGGAAATTAAAAGATTGTTTCTAAATTTTATATGGAGATGCAAAGGGGCAATAACATCCAAGACAATCTTGAAGAGAAAAAAAAAATCGGAAGACTTATATGACTAAGGCTCAAAGCTTATTATGAGGTTAGAATAATTAAGACATTGAAGTAGAAATGTGAGGATATACACACAAATCAGTACAACAGAGTCCAGAAACAAATATAATCAGATCTTTGATTTATGACAAAGATTTTAGCAAGTTTAGGCTGCCATAACAAAATTCCATAGATTGGGTGGCTTAAACAACTCAAGTTTACTTTCTGATATTTCTGGAGACGGGAAGTCAAGAATAGGTGCCATTAGGGTTGGTGTCTGGTGCGGGCTCTTGACTTGGGTTGTAGATGACTGCCTTCTTGCTCTTACCTCATGTAGTTGACAGAGTAGGCTTTCTGGTGTCTCTACTTTATGACACTGATCCCATCATGAGAGCCCCACCCTCAAGTCCTTATCTAACACTCATCACCCCCCAAAGACTCCGTTGCCAAATACCATCCCATTGGGCATTTGGGCTTCAACAGAGTTCTGGGAACATAAAGATTCAGTAGATGATAGCAAAGATGACACTGTAGAGCAGTGGGGAAAGGATAATATTTTTCTTAAAGTAATGAAAAAATGATTTTATATTTTCATCATACTTATTCTTTTTAAGCTTTCAGATAGTTCATTACACATAATATTGTGACAAGTGTACGTCACAGTGGATAACAAAAACTTGAAACTACCAGATTTAAGTAAATAATCATATCATATAGATCTTATTTTTAAAAAATCCTTTTTTTTTTTTTTTTGCTGGGGATTGAACCCAGTGCCTTGTGCTTGTGAGGCAGGCACTCTACCAACTGAGCTATATCCCCAGCCCTTAAAAAGTCTTTTTATTTGCTCTTCTTAGATATAGATGACAGCAGAGTGCATTTTGACATATTATACATATGCGAAGTTTAATTTATTCTAATTAGGATCCCATTCTTGTGGTTGTACATGATATGGACTTTCATGGGTCATGTATTCATATGTGAACGTAGGAAAGTTATGTCCTATTCATTCTACTGTCTTTCCTATTCCCATCTTCCTCCCTTCCCTTCCTTCCCCTTTGTCTAATCCAATGAATTTCTGTTCTCCCCTTCCCCCCCACCCCCGCATTGTGTTCAGCATCCACATAAAGGATAATCTTTTCAACAAATGTGCTCATGGAAAAAAATGTGTTTCTTTACCTCACACCATTCACAAAAATCAATTTTAGATAGATTATTTGTTTTTGTTTTTGTTTTTTGCAGTAGTGGGAATTGAACCCAGAGGTATTCTGTCATAAAACCCTACATCCCCAGCCCTTTTTAAATGTTAAGACAGGGTCTTGCTAAATTGCCAAGATTTGCCTCAAATTTGTAATCCTCCTGCCTCAGCCTCCCAAGTAGCTGGGATTACAGGCATGTGTCATCCCTCCCAGCCTGGATTATTGTTCTTAATGTGATAGGTAAAACAATGGAGTTTCTAGAAAAGAGCCTAGGAGAATATATCTGTGGTTAGGGTAGGCCAGTATTTCTTAAACCATGCACAAAAGCCACTCATCATGAAGGAAAAGATTGATTAGATCAGCTCTATTAAAATGAAATATTTGTTTATAGAATGAAGTATTTCTGTTTACAAAATCTTTTTAAAGAATAATGGCAGTCACTGAATAGATGATGTTTATTCTGTTTATAATGTCTCAATACCAGGCTCACTTAAAAATATATAAAGAATTCTTATAAGTTGGGTGTAGTGGCACCCATCTGTAATTCCACCTACTGGTGAGGCTGAGACAGGTGGATTATAAATTCAAGGCCAGCCTCAGCAATTTAGCAAGACCTTTGTCTCAAAATAAAAACCAAAATGGGCTGGGGGGATGTAGCTCAGTGATAAAGCATCCCAGTCCAAAACACAAACAAACAAAAAATAACCATTACAAATAAAAAAGAAAACCATCCAATAGAAAAATGAGGAAAAAAGTAAAAATAAGTACTGCACCAAAGAAAGTATTCAATTTGTCAATAAATATGTTAAAAGTTGCTCAATCTCACTTATCATCAGGGCAATAAAACTTAAGATCAATGAGATAACTGATCACATACATTAGAATGGTTAAAACGAAAAAGGCTAGCATTACCAAGTGCTGAGGAAGATATGGAACAACTGAACTCTCATGCATAGCTAAATTAATATAAGTACCCTTGAAAGCTTATTGGCAATATCTATTAATGCTGAACTTAGCACCTGATTATTGCATCTTAGATTTGTACTTGAAATAAATGTGTGCATTTATTTGTGAGTCAAAGACATAGAAGAATCTTCATAGTAACCATTAAGCATGATGACTAAAAACTGGAAGCAATTCAAATGTTTATCAGTAATAGTTAAGATGGACTCCTAGGGGTTCCTCAGAAGGGCTTAGGTGGGCAAATGTGGGCCTTGAAGTGGAATGTAAAATTGTGTGCATATCATTTATGCATAAATTAGGGAAAACATGTCCCTTTTTCTCAAAACAATCCTTATCTCACAAAATGTTAAGACCCCTTGACTTACAGATCTGGATTTCCATGGTTAAAAACAATTTTAATTCCTAATAATTTAAGCAATTAAGTCCTATAATGTAATTTTCACATTTTAACCTGTGTCATGCCTGTTCATAGCTATCCCAAATCAAGTAAAATATTTAAAATTCCATCATTCTTTATTATGAAGGAATTATCTAGTTAAATGCAAATGAATCATGGTGAAGCCTAAAAATAAAATTGTAGGCATAAGGCATAAATATTCCCCATGGTGGTCTACTTGAGTATGACTTTGGATATGGTACAAAATGGAGAGAAATTAAGGATACGGGGTGAATGACAAAAGTAGAATTCATGGTATTTCTACATCCATGATTCTGTAGGTCACTTTGTCCCCCAGGGAACATTTGGCAATATCTGGAGACAGGTTTTGTTGTTACCAATTGGAGAGGGAGTGTTACTAGTGGACAGAGGCCAGGGATGCTGCTGCACATCCTATGATGCACAGGACAACCCACAACAAATGATCCAGCTGAAAATGTTAGTAGTACTGAACTTGAGAGACTGTTCTGCAGTGATGGCAGCCCTGGGTAGGGACACCTCTGTGCACCACTCTGAATCCTCTAGGCTGTATCTCTTATTCCACAGCTTGCTGTGGTACTTTAACCAGCTTGGGCATGTGCCTTTTGAAAGTGTCCTGCCTTATGACTGTGGCATACATCTCTAGCTCCCTGATGGGGGACTTCTCTGACTTGCCAGCATGGGCATCTCAAGCATGGCAATCAGTCACACATATCCCAACTGAAAGTGTAAGGAAACTAACAGACTAGATCAATGGGGAATGAGACCCAATGAACAAATTCTACCTTTTGTCCCCTGGGGAAATAGTTATGAAATGCGTTTCATAAACTCCAAAAATAACCTGTGTGATTGAACACCAGCCTTTCTTAGCAGTAGCCAACACAATAACACAGCCTTGTGCTGTCTCTTCCTCCTCTCCAGGTTCATTCCTCTTGTCTTTCTTTCCTACTTCCCAGATTCGTATGCCCAATAATCCACCCACATACAAGTCTTTGTCTCAGATTCTGTTTTCTGGGACACTCAGAACAAAAATACCATGTGTGTGGAAGTCCACAGAGAAAGAGCAGAAGTTAATGGAACAGAATTTGAAAAAGTTAGAAAATGAATATTTATCTTTTCCCTTTAAAGTTCAGCATAAATATATAATAAAAGAGTAAAAAAGAGAGTACCAGATTCTTAGTGGTGCAAATATTGTGGTCCTCAGAAAGGCCCATTTCTAAAATTGTCCTATCATCCAAAGCAATTCCTTAGCTTCTTATGGTAAGGGTAAGGGACAACAGAAGGAGAAAAAGTGAAGAAATTTGGTCAGAGATTCAAGAAAAAGGAAAGGAAAAAGAATATCCTTTGCCTGTGCTCCTTTAAATGGATCTTGTTATCTTCAGGGATTTAGAATCCTAGCATTTTATGTAGAAGGAGCCTATCAGTACATCTAATTAAACGTTCTGTTTTACAGATGAAGAAAATGAGGTCTAGAGGCTAAATAACCTTCTCAAGGTCGCTCAGTTACATTAATGGTTGAAACCCAACCAGAACCCACTTTTGAAGTGGGAATACCATCTAATTATGGATTCTGAATCACATACTCCTATCCTGAAGGCTGCCTAGAACTTCTTTTGGCATTATCTAAACTCTTTTTGGGGTTACGACCTTGCTAAGATCATACTTTCAGGATGCCCTGCCCCAGGTCTCCAAGGAGCTAAGATATTAACGTGAAATAAGAGGAAATGTCAGCTGTGCTTTCCCTTGTTTATTAGAGAATGTCCGTGTTTCTAGTTATTCTAGGGGCATTCCCAATGCTGAATTTGCAAAGTTCCTATTAGTTTGTAAACTTGGCTGAGTAGAGTAGAAATAATGATCCCATTCTGTTCTGAAGCTTTTCACTGGTATTTTCCTCTAAGCCAACTTTGTTCTGAGTGATTACCAAAGATGGTGCCCTTGGCTAGTGAGGATTCTGCTTTTCCTTCTTCCCTGGCTGAAGCCCTAGGTCAGACATTTCATTCTAGTTCCTGTCTTACCTGGCTCACAGGTTGGTGGAGGAGATAGACATTGAACAACAACAAAACACCTCAATCTACTGAAGATTATCACCTCCAGACTGCTGTGAGATCCGACCAGGTTTGGAATCAGGGAAGGCCGCCCCCTAGGATAAGGTTTAAGATACAATAAAAAGGACTGAATTGGTCAACGATTTTGGGGGTTGTGGGTGAGAAAGCAGCACACATAAAGGCTCAAAGTGGAGAGAACCCTAAGGAAGGGCCAGAAGTCAGAGTCCTTTAGTATAGATGGGCTGAGATGCTGACCTGGTCATGGGGGCTGCTAAGACCATGCCAAGAAGTTCCACTTTCATTTTGAGGGCAGTGGATGCCACTAAAGGGTTTTGAACAGGTGATGGCAGTGATCAGATTAATGTTGGAATTCCCTAGATATAGGGTGGAAAGAACGAACTGGGTAGGAGTGTTAGGAGGCCACTTGTATTATGAGCAGGAAGTATTGGTGGCTTCACTGAGATGGAGAACAATATAATCTCTGCCTGGACTGAGTAGACTGGGTGAATATTTATTGTCTGAATGAATGGGTATATTATAAAAATACTTAGGAAGAACAGGTGATTTTTCAGAATGTGAGAGGTGAGAGGGAGGAAGAATGCAGCTTTCTGTCAACAAATAACTGGGTGGATGGGAAACATGGTAGGGGGGCTGGCTGAGAGGTGTGTGCCTAAGTGCAGTTTTGGACACAACTTGCTAAGATGTCTGGGAGTAAACATAGCAGCCATGAACTAAATTAGACAAATTTTCTTGTTAATAGTGTTCCAGCCAGTTTGTCTCGGTTTTTAAAATAATGCTTTTCTTGTTTTTAGGTGCTATATAAAGTGGCTTTAGTCCTAATATGCCACCGTTTGTATTTCTTTGGAGATAGCATCCCTTGAGGCATGGCAGAGGCTCAGATTAACTTTTCTAACAGTAATAGACTTGCTGGTGCACAATTTTGACTTGACTCCCTCATCCCTAATCACGTACATTATGGGCTGAATGCTGAGTGGGCTCCGGCCACAGAGGAAGAGAGGTTCAGTAGAGAACCTCTCTACTGCAGCATCATCATTGTCCCTGAGCATCTTAGATTATTAGGAGGGTCGGATTCAAAGTTCAGGGATGAGAGACAAGATTTTACTTAGCTCCTGTCTATAGCAGCCACCCAGTGAATAGGAATTGTTCAGTCTATTAAGAGCAGTATTACTCTCCTTTTGCCTAATTGTTGATTTTTGCCATTTTCATTAGAATTTTGCAGGAAAAGGCTTGCCTGCTCTGCATTTGGTGCATGTAACAGACACTATGGGACTTTGTGACTATGGATGTCTCTGGTCAGTCTGGCAGACTGGTAGGTGAGGGTCAGTGTGTCTAGCACTGGCCACATGGCTGTCTTTCTGCCCAGTGCAGACAAAGGAGGGTCCTGGCAACCGAGGATCCAATTCTGGGCCAAAGAGGAGAAACCTTCCTGATAATTAATGACCCACATGGAAATGCTTATGCCTCAGTGCTAATGTAGGGCAGTGGAGCAGCATGCCCTGTGGAGACTTCTTGAGAAGTTCAGTCTCGGGAATCTTCTGTGAAAAGACATGTCCATGGTCAAATCTGTGAAATACAGCACACTTTATGTCCCTCTTAAAGATTCTTAATTATACATTGGTGGAACTGAAATGTCCTGTGGTAAAAAGTCTGTTGTTTAACTTTGTTTACCCTTGGTGTTTCCACATATTTAACCATGGAAGCCTTTTTAAAAAAATAACACCCAGTTAGGTACCCATGAGATGAGTATGTGTGGAATGTGCTTTGGGAAATGGTGCATGTAGATCTCTGAGTTTTCCTTACTCTGAAGTTTTACCTTTCCCCTTCCCACTCAAGTTTCTTAGGTTGAGAATATAGACTCTCCACAGCAAATGCAGAGATGCGGAGACCATCTCCTTGACCGTCAAGAAGTTTTGGATCTTGGAGTATTTTGGATTTCAGATTAGGGATGCCTAATTTATACTATTTTGGGGACTTTATGGTCTCTCTTTTTGTTTTGCTTCTTTGTTTTAGTGTTGGGAAGATACATGGGGAAGGGATACCAGATGTAAAGCAACTTCACTTTGTTTTAATTTGATTCTAATTTCCACAAAGAACTCACTGGACTTTTCTCTGGCCTGCCTTTGACTAGAAATACAAGAAGATGAACTTTCTATAATTTGAATTGTTTCGGGTCAGCTGCATTCCAACATTTTGCTGTTTGTCTAGTTTCACTGTTAAATCTGTCTTCTGTTCATTTCCACTGTCACTTATGTGTTCAGGACTTCATCCCTTCTCTTCCCTTTTCCTGTGCATTCATTCATCCAACCATCTGCTTATTCATCCAGCATGGTTCGAGCACTGTTGTGTGCAAGGCACTGAACACACACGGGGGAATGAGACATGGATCCCACTCTCATGTTGCTTACTAAGACTTCTAGGTGTGGAACTGGATTCCAATCTTTCTGAATTCTGATCCATCCTGCTGCAATAACATTTCTCAATACACCTCTGATCCTGTCAGATGCTACTGAGAAATACTCAGGAGTTTCTTGTTTCCTGTGTAATAGAGATGGAGCCCCACACCCCCATAGCCAAGTGGCATTCGCTGAGCTCCTTGTTCAGGTCCATGAACACTGGTCTAATCTCCTACTTCCCTTCACACAGCCTTGGTCAAGTGCATGTCTTTCAGGACTCCTGCCCACCCTGAGCCTGTTTGCCACTCTCTGGCTCAGGGGAGTGCAGTGCTCTCTGTCCTTCCTCATGAATTTCCTCTCCCTGCAAATCCTTCAAGATCCAACTCAGATGTCCTTCAACTCCCCAGTAGCTCCACCGGCTCTCAGAACTTCTCTCACTGCATTCTACCCATCCCGTGATGAGCCACACTTTCCTACCTTTTCTCTGGCAAGGGGCCCATGTCCTATTCAACCCAACATCCTTGACCAGTTACCTAGCACAGGGACCTGTGTGTAAGTGTTTAATTATTTCTGGAATCACATCCTTTCCATCTCTACCTATCTCTATCTACCTAGAACTCATATATAAATAATTAAACATTGACCAGAAGAGTTCCATTAGTAAATTGAAAATTAATTTTAAATTCTATCATTTTTCTGTTATTTTGGGTGTTCATTTCTTGGACTTATTGGTACCAAATTTTGGTGTATTTATAGAGATTAGATTTTATTTCAGGGTTAAGTACTACTCTATTTAAAGGAGTGTGAACTCTTTAAATTCTTGAAAGCACTTCAAATCTACTTTCAAAAGAAAACTAGGGCAATTTTGGGTACTACAAAGACTCATATAGTTGTATGGACCTCTATCATTTAATTGCATCTATCCTTTTTATGAGAAATAAGTGCAATAAAATTTTATTAATTCAGACTCTACTGTTTAGGAATTTTCGACAGCTCTGTTACCAAGGTGGCAGACGTTTTTAGCTGCTACTCTGATACTTTTTAAAAGAGCAAACTTCTCAGACACTTAGGAAGATCCACCCATGTGTGGATGGTTAATGTAATAATTACAAAGAATTCCCATCTATTAATTACAGACTATCTGGCACTGCAGTGATATATTTGGCAACACCTTGTCAACTATTAATTCAAGTTAAGTAATTTTTTAAAAGAATAGCAGTAAGTGAGGCTTTTATTAATTCTCATGGCTTTACTCTTAATCTTAGTGAAATTTAACCAGTTACTGGGTTGTTCCTTGTATTCAGGGTATTGGTTTTACAGATGTCCTCCATGGGAAGGGAGGGAATTGAAGAGACTAGTACCTGGTCACTAGGCCTCTCCAGATTGCATATAGCTGACACTCTTTTCTTGCGGCTCTAATTGTCTCTCATTCTAAGGAAGGCTTATTTACATATAGAAAGTACATACTTTCTTTTGTTTGATTCTTACTTCAGCTGTGCAGCTTCACTGGGGTGGGCAGTTTCTAACCTTTCAATCACATCCCCTGACTAGGAGGGGCAATATTAGTAGTTTAACAATGTCTCTGTCTCTCTGCACTCAACCACATTGCCTTTCAAATAGTAGCAACCTAGGTTTGCAAAGCATTGAACATCTATCACCTCATTTGCCTTTTTTTTTAAGTCATCACCCCCTTGAGACTGTCATAAGCATCTGCCTGTTGCATTTCTTTCCTAGAAACCCCTGTCTATAGGCTATTCTTCGCTATGCCCATGAACATCTGCTGTGCTTTATAGTCACACTTAAAAGGCACTCTGAGAATATTTGACATTATGCTACAGTGTGATCAGACAGTATTTTTTTCTGTCTACCCTGGTTGCCCTCAGGGTGCTCCAGCTATATGCCCAAGACTAGACATCAGCTAAGTAATGGCCAGAGATCCCTCAACTTCTGCATTTCTCCCCCTCTGCCCTTGTCATTGGAACCCTATCCTCAGCAGTTTTCACCTTTCCTTGTGAAAACTTATTCTTCAGAAAGAATCACTCATGCTGGGTATGGTGGTGCACACCTGTAATCCCAGTGACTTAGGAGGCTGAGGTAGGAGGATTGCAAGTTCAAAGTCAGCCTCAGCAATTGATCAAGGTTGTCTCAAAATAAGAAAATATAAAGGGGATGGGGATGTGGCTCAGTGGTTAAGCACCCCTGGACTCAATCCCCAGTACCAAAAAAAAAAAAAAAAAAAAGAAAGAAAAAAAAAAAAGAAAAGAAAAGAATTACTCGTTGTAAAATAGAATAGAATAGAAGTCATTATTTATAAATATGTATTGAACTTCCTTGCTTTCAGGGAATTTGTATTTAAATGGAATACGAGTCACATTAGCCAAAGAAACAATCCTCCAAATGTAGAATTGAATTTTAGTGAGTAGTGGAGGAGTAAGGTTTTGAAGCTAGCATATTCTTACTGGCACCCTTGAAATTACAGATGTAGGTGGTCTCCCACTTCATCCACATATGGAAAGTCAACCTTGTCCATGTCCTGTTGTGATCCCCTGCTCCTTAAAAAAGAGATAGCTGGCAAGAGCATTGCTAACCTGCAAATAGAATAATACTTCCTGAGATCTATGTATTAATGATTCTGTGTTACCAGTTAGTGTTTAAACAGCATTTGCTGGGGCAAGTTCACGTGGAACACATGCGGCAGATCCAGTCTCACAGTCAAAAGAAGTAAAGACTTGCACTGCAGACCTTTAACTTTTAAAAAAAAAGATCAATCAGCAAATATTGATTGAGTAACACTTCAACTGTTTCCTCAAAGACATTTTGACCTTTTTGATTCCATTTTGTCTACTGGAGTGTCACTGAGCGTGTTCTTTGTAAGTAGCAGAATTGGTGACAGTTTCTAGTCCTATTTGTGGAGGGTAGTTTGTGTGGACGGTATATAAACTTATATGCTTAGAAAAGTCTGGTCTTTAAGTAGTGGTCAAGTGCTAGGCCTGTGGAGTCAGATGACTGGGTCTTCATCTAGACTTTGGTATGTACTAATGTGTTAACTAGAGCAAATTAGCCTCCAAATTCATTTTCCCACCTGCAGAGTGAGGATAGTGTTGTACCTGCCTGGTGGTTGGTGGTTGTTACCAAGATGACATGATGTTGACCAATGATGAGGTACACTGTACCTGATACTGAACAGCAGCTATTTATTTTTTTGGATCAGTAGTCCAAGTTTTCCCCCAGGTCTCCTTTTGTGTTAACTTCTAGAACATAGGAATTGTGAAGAAATTCCTGGAGGACTCTGGAGAAACTTTTAATTTAGACTGTATTAAAGTCTTTGGAATTGGATTATTCCAAATAGGAATTTCTTTCCTTGCAAAAGAACTGCAAAGAAAGCAGACTTTAACCCCAGTTACTTGCCTGCCTTCCAGGTCCTGTATTTTGCCTTCCCCACCTCCTTGATGTTAGGTTTTGGACCTAGCGCTTTATGCATGCTAAACAAGCACTTTGCCACTAGGCTAAGTCCCAGCCTCTTTATTCCCTTCTTAAATATAGCTACTCCAACAAGTGGTTTGACAGAGTGTTGCCCAGGTCATGGGGAACACACAGGAGTCTCCTCAGACTGCTTTGTAACTTAGCTCAAATATATGTCAAGTCTTGAAATGATTTTCTGAATGTGTGCATTCTAGGAACTATTAGAGAACATAAATATCACCAGCAAATATTTTCAGAATTTTTCCTCATGGACTCTCATGAAAGTTACAAAGGGACTCCCATGAATGTTACAATTAAAATTACAGTTTAATTGCTTGGGATTCATTAAGGCCCTCCTGTTTTTCTTTGTCCTCTGGTCAAGTAATCTAGTATGTGTGTTTATAGCCATGATTCAAATGCCCCAAGAAGCTCACTGGCCAATGGACATCCTTATTTTTAAAAGTCACCAGATAAGGCAATTTCTGAAACAACTTCAGCAAGGCATTTCAGAAATGTTTGATCTCATACTTCTCTGCACTATAATAAATAAATGCAATTTTTTATTTCATCTTAGAGTAATTAATCTGAACTTTCCCTTCTGGAATGTAAAGTAGAAAAATGTTCCATAACTCTTTGAAGATCAGATTAGAAAGAAAATGCCCTAAACATTCTGCTTAATTAAATCCTAAAGAGGTGGTACAGACTTTTCATGATTAATTGAAACATGAATATTTTGACTGATGCATATTTATATGATTTCATATGAAATCTTTATCATGTTATATAAACCATTCACTCTGGGAATGTGATTTAATGCTGTAAACATTTTGCATTTGTTGTGCATTGTTCATTATGAAAAATATACAGGCTAATAGCTGTAAGATAATATACTATAAAAATCTGTAGTGTGAATGTTCCTTGAGATAATCTCAAGTCTCTAATGGCACAGACTTTTAGCCTAAATATGAGATTGAAAATCAGGTTTTCTGTGGTTTGAAAAAAAATCTTTTTTTACACAAAAAAATTTAAAGTGTATAGGTTAGAAAAGCTAAATTTCTGGGGCCTTTTGTTTTGCTAGTGTAAAGCATGCTTGTGATTACCAGGTTTAAGACAAAAAAAGTGAGGTTGAAATGAACTGATCCTATGACTTTGATTACTTAGGCAAAGTTCAATTTTGGGACATACTGCCCCATCTTGGCTGTCATGCCAAGATGGGGCAGTATGTCATATCTGGTGACAGAATCTGAGCTGTGGTTTGGCTGACAAAGTGAATTTAGATAATTTCACCATTCTTTTTTAGTTTCTTAAGTCCAATATTAATATAAATGACTTATAAGACTGGAATACCTGAGATAACTGAAAGTGTTTTCTTGAACGTTTGGAATAATGCATTTATCATTAGTTATTGATAAGTTTGATGATAGAAAAAGAGAAATCTGATGAAAGTTTTCCAAAGTATTTGCCTTGATGAAACAGAATTTTATGAAAAATGGAGAGGAATACTGATTTATTTAACAAGACAGATGCTAACCACCATTCTAAGAGTTGTACACCTTTCAGATACAAGAGTGCAAAATTCTTTTGTCTCATCTTCTCATGTTGTTACTTTGCAGCAAGAATGATTTATAAAACTAATGTTTTAAATTCTACTTTTGTTGTTGTTGTTTATTTGTTAGGTCTATTGTAAGAAAATATCCTTTCCTCTCTTTCAAAAGTGACAAGTGGACCTGTCTGGTGATGATGGAGTGAAGCATGAGGAGGACCTGGGAGCTACCTTTGGGCCCCTGGCATCTTTCCTCCAGGCCAGGTCCCAGCCTGGGCCTTCTTATAGCTTTGTCCACTACCCTTTCTCATCTCGGTTTTACTCTATTATAATTAAAGATACAGTGCTTAAGGAAGGAATTTCATGTTTTATTTCCCAAATAACCCTTTTTAAAGGAAGACACAATGCTGAGAACCTAATGCATGTTTTCAAATGGCTCCCTGGGAAGTGGATCCTCCCATTAAACCATGAGACCGAATAATTTCCCCCCTTAAATTTTTTTCCTTACAGAGTACATCAGAATCAAGCTTTTTGCAAATGGATCATTTGAGAGTTCTGCTGTTATTGTCTTCTTTTTCAGGAATTTAAGGTTTTTAAGGCATCTATCGACTGGGAAAGTAGAAACTATTAATACTAGTTTAGTAAGGATGTGATGAATAATTATTTTAAAAGATACTACTTGTAATCCATATATAGTGGCACATGCCTGTAATCCTAGCTACTTGGGAGGCTGAGACGGGAGGATCTCAGGTTCAGATTCTGCCTCCCCAATTTACCAAGACCCATTCTCAAAAAAACAAACTAAAACCAAAACAACTACTTCTAGCCTAATTTAAGAAAATTGTGCTATATTCTAAGGTAAATTTTATAGCTTTGTTAATTTTTCATACTATGTAAAATATCAATATGTAGACAGATGCCACATTAGAAATCATATAATGAATGAATCATATAATAATGAATAAGTTTCCTTTGACTACAAGTCATTAAATGCAATAATTGTTTTACATTTGAATTTATATTAAATTGTTTTATATTTGAATTCATACTATGACTTCATTTAAAGGAAGTTATGTTATAAAAAATGTTTGACTAACATCAAAGATCACTTTTTACACTGTCTCATTTGATAATTAACAATAGATCACAATATGTAATTTGTGAAATAGAAAAGGTCATTAAAATGACAGTATTCCATTAAGGTAAATAAAATGCTGCATGTGGTTCTAGTGATGATATTCAGGGGAAAAAAAACCATATCACTGCATTACAAATTAGTTTGCTTCTAATTTTGCAGGCTGATGACCACAGTGCCTCAAACCAAATCTTTTCCCTGGAAATGGAATGATTGCATGACAGACTCTATGAACCATGAATATGTCAACAACTCATGGACCAGGCCTTGCTTAGCAATTAGTCTTTGGGGGATTTTATTCAGAAATCAGACAACACTATACCAGAGCTTGTTGGGAATTTTGTGATTACCATTCATATCTGGAGCATAAGTCTGGGTTAGTACAAAAACCAAAAAATGCCATGAAGGAAGAAGAGCTGTGGCCAATAGTGCCAAACATTCACACACTCACTCTCTCTCTCTCTCTCTCTCTTTCTCTCTCTCTCTCTCTCTCTCACACACACACACACACACACACACACATACACACACACACTCACACACGCACATGCACAGAGTCAATTAGCAGGACAGAGGATGCCTAAGATATAGCAAAAGCTTCTAGGAAGCAGGAAGGAAATATTTCTGAGGCTTCAAAAGCCTCCTTTCATTCCCCCTAAAAGAGGCCAGTGTCTCCCGTTTGAGGATCACCATCTCAATTTTTGTCATAACTTATCACCTGCACTATAATTTACTTAATGTATTTTATTAACCGACTCTCTTTAAAAGTCTACCTTTCATAGTCTCATTGTGCCAGTGAAATTTGTTTTCTTCTCATGCAAAGGAAAAGAAAGGCAGCATTTTAAATATTAGAAATATTTGTTACCACCCAAAGTCACTCTGAACTACCCTTTGACATGGGTGACTGGTCCTCCAGGAGCCAGGAGGACCACCAGTCTGGCTGAGAAAGATCTGACATCCCTATTACCATCCTCCACCCAGGGACTAGGAGACATATCACATGGAGGAGAATTTAAATCGGTCCTGCATCTCCCTGAGGACACCAGCACCAGAAGGCTGCTTTGTAGGAAACTGCTCAGCGAGCCAGGCTTGTCCCTTCTCGTTCCCAGAATCTGGCCAATCACGTCTTTCCTTTTTTTTTTTTTTTTTTTTTCTCTGAACTAAGCACATGGTTTGGAAATTATTATATTTCAAGAGTAAACAACAGCCCATGTCATTTAACAGTAATGGGGAACATGCCTCTGTGGAGTCTGGCCCCTGATTGTCCAGGTTCACTGGGGGGCATTGCATTTGTAGGCTAGTACTCTACAAATTATCTTACCCAATGCAGGTCTTGTAGACTTGAAGCAGGACCTTCGAAGTCATTTATTTTACAAACTTTATTACTTCATTCCTGGTGCCAGTTTAACTAGGCAGATTGAAACTAGGCTGAGAAGTCAAGGAATTCTTGCGGCTCTGCAGTCATGCTCTGGTTTTTAAGTAAATGCCTTTTGGAAACTTAGAAAGAGAGAGAGGAACAAACACTGAGCACCCTCTCTCTCACCCCACCCGTGAGGTCTGCAGACTGAGATCAAACCTCAGGTTCAGGGTGCGTCAAAGTTTGAAGGGATGTTTGCTTCTGATATGAACATTTTTCTTATACTTTTATTATAGAAGATGATGTGTCAAATGTACAAATAATGTGTGCCTGGTGCCAGAAAGTGGGAATCAAGCGCTATTCCCTGAGTATGGGAAGTGAGGTGAAAAGCTTCTGCAGCGAGAAGTGCTTTGCAGCGTGCCGGCGAGCCTACTTCAAGAGAAACAAGGTAAGCCGCCTTAGAGGGGCGCCCCGCGGCCTCCCACCACGTGCGCATGCGCCTCGTAGCCCAAACCGCGCCCCTTTCCCTTTTGTACTTTTATTCTTTGTTTTGTCCGTTCTCTTCCTCTGTCATGCTCAACTTTTTGGAATAAGGAATCCCCTTCTAACGTGTAACCTTGTTCTTCAATTTCTCTTGGCTTGGTGTTTGAATTCTGAGAGGGTGAATGAATCTGATGGGGACACCCTGATCCCAGCCGTATCCTCATCGGCAATCTTTCCAGTAGCAGAGGGCAGTCTAGAGCCCATGAAAGATAAGTGGTTAGAGACGTCTTCCCAGAGCTGAGAAACTAGCCACAAAAGCATGGCCAGAAAGCTTTAGTCCACCCAGTTTAATTCTTGCTCTCAATGGGAATACTGCTGTTGCTCTTTCCAAACCTGACCCACAAATTCTAGTCAGGAAAAATGTCAAGTCTCCTTGACACTCTATGTTAAAGTTGATTAATCCTGACAAAAGGGGAAATTATGAATACATAAATCAACACTGCTCACACAGCCAAGTATTTGTGAGAAGCATGGTGGGTAAACACAGGGACAGCCATAGTTATAGTTTTTATTTTATTTTAAAAGACTTCCTAGGTCTGAAGATGTCCTCTTCCAATAGTATTAGTCACCATCTATGGGAAGTAGGGTACATGTTTTTCAAATGCATGCACTCACACATGCACATACACATACACACATACTCAACAATTTTTTAATCCTTGAAGAAATGCTATAGTATTGTGCCACCAAGTACTGATGTCAATTGCTAGTCCTTGATTATTTTCATTGATCTGTAAAGCTTCCTTACTTCATAAAACTGTCTACATTTTGCTAAGCACTTTCCTTTCCATAATACAGAATCAGAATCAGTTCTTGAAGCAAACAATTCTTATTTTCAAAAAGTCTAATGTTTGCCATTCTGAAATGCTAAGCATGGGCTTACTGCATTGCAAGAATTACTGTTGCAGCAAATTATCTGCTGCAAATTTGGGTCACATTCATTCTGCCAAAAACATAATGCCTAAAGAATTAGGCTGCAGAATTCAGTGGGGTGGAATTTTAGGAGCAGTCTTTAAGAATTAGGCTCATAATCTTCACTGGAACATGGAGTCAAGTAAGGAAATTGTCTGGAATTCTTTTGGGATGGTCAACAGACGAGTTCACTTTCCCTTAGGAGGGGCCAGTGAGTCTGGGGAGGAGGGTGAGAAGAATGATGCCTGGGAGACACGTTTTGTTTTAATATAGGAGGATTAAAATGATCTCCAAGACCCTGGGGCTCCCATTTTGAATGCTGAGCGCTGGAGTAACAATCCCAGGAGTGGGCCCAGAGCTTTCTTCTTCAAAGCCCTACTTACCACAACAAAATACTTTGCATTCCATCCCAGAAGATGGCTATGAAACTGGGCTTTTTGTCTACTATAATTCTGAAGGTTAAGGTTCTGAATCTTGATGAGCTGCTTGTAGTGAATGAAATTAAGCAAGATGTATTTTCACAACCCCGATGACATATATGACACTTTGCAAAGTGATTTTACTTTGTAGTAAACCCTTAAAGAAGGGCACCTGATACCACTTGGAAAAGCAGTCCCGAATACTATATGACATATAGGCTTTAAAAACCACAACAAATCATCACAATGAAGCTTAAGGTCAAACTGAATTTAAACTGCCATAACATACATTTTTGAAAAACAGACAATTTGGAGTCAAGATAAGAATGAGTATTTAGAGTACTTATAGTAGGTAAAATCATTAGTGGGAGCCATACTTCCTCCCAGGAGTTACTGGGGTAGGTCTCAGGATCTCTTCTAAGGCCTGGGAATTGCAGTGGTTTGATATTTAGACAGCAACTTTGCTGCATGATTCCAGTAGCCCATTAGTGTACATACAATATGACACTTCTCTGCAGTCTTCACTCTTATTTATGCATTTCAAAGCTCTGCCATGCTTTGCCTTCTTATTTTTTTCAAACAGAGAAATAAACTTGTCACATCACCTGCTGGCTTCTTTTACTTTTTGTTTTATAATTTTTAGAGTGTTATCTCTGCTGCAATATTATATTGCATTACAAGAAACATGTACAGCTGCTGCACTTCTGTTAACTGATAGGATTTTGTGGTCATTTCATTTAGGGCTTTGGTTTCATAATGGATTGTATTAGATACCAGTCTCCATCCTGCCATTTCTAAGAACTGCTATAATAAGCCCCAGAGTGTTCCCTCCTGAAGACAATAGCAAATAGCCATGTCTCTTCTTGTATCATTTAACAAAGTCCTTAGTCCTCATTATTAAAATTGTGGATTTAGAAAAAGGGAAAAATTCTTCCCATTCCTATATTACAGGTTTTTTTTTTTCTGTCTAAATTCTATTCTTTTGAATATTGAGAGGTAGACGGAAAACAGAGTGAATGTGTGTGCAGAATAGAATTTTGTCTTAGGTATAGTGTAGATTTTTTTAAAATGTAAAATTAACTGTGCTGTAAATTATGCTTTATAATGACAACCCATTTCTTGCTGGATAGCATGCTGGGATCTAAAAATGGTCTCTAAGTTGAACCCAAATTGCGTGTATAACTTTACAAAGAAAAATGCTAGTAGAAAAGGTAGCTAATTAGGAGCAGTGTTCAGCTGACCTCTGTTTTGTGTCTGAGCAACACCTGCATTTGTGAATATAAATGGGACAGCTGTGCCTGTGGTCCGTGCTCTCACTCTCCTCTTCACAAGTGCTCAGCTATAGATGCAGGCATTGCTTTGCTGCGAAAAACAAGGACAAAAATAGCCCAACTCTCAAAATGAAGGCCTGCTGAAAATGGGCTCTTTAAATTTCATTTGCTTCTCAAACCTTTCTTTTTCTTTGGGTCTCTGTACGTGGTGAATGGAGTCGGTTGAAAAAAAATGTCACATCCATCTCTCACAAACCCTGACATGATGAAGTAAGGTGGAAGAGATGAAAGCCAAGTTAACCCTTTGTGGCTTGTAGGTTATAAATTTAAACAGAATTTAAAACTGATTTAAAGAGGTGTTTGAAATGCCACAAGTTAGGTAGGCTTTTTTCAAACTGCTTCTGCTAAACACTGCTGGGAGGGGCCTGTGAATCACAGCTGTATTCGCTCAAGGAATCTAACTACAAATTTACACATTTCAGGATGTTGACTCTTAGAAGTGTATATTGTTAATTCATAATATGTTTTGTAGAATACTTATTTCCAAAAGGCTCAATTGCTAGCTCAAAAGTTTTTGAACCAGTGGGTTAAACAAAAAGAAAACAAAAAAAGCCTCCTGCAGTCTTTCAGCATTAGATGAACAATGAGATGCCAATCTCAATATTTGAATCAACTATAGACTTTTCAGGGGACTAGCCCCTTTTTGAGGCCACAGTAGAGCAGGATTTGAGAACATTTTTAGCCTAGTGATTCATCTAGGAGTTGGAAGGTTGCAAAGTCTCCTTAGTGGGTTTGCAAGAGATGCAGAAACATTTAGTCCAACTTTGAAATATCAGTTTTACTTTGCACTGCAGATGCTTAAAAATATTCTTCATAACTGCTATCTCTCTAAAAAGGAGAGTAATAAACAAGACCACAAATAGTAGTCATTTCCACATAGCCTATGTTTGATCTTTTTCCTTTTGCATGGGAAATATTCTGTTGTCCAAACTAATATTCAGAAATCAAACTGGAAGTCAAAACTTAAGAAAAATGTCTAAAGCAGGCAAGCTTAAGAGGATCATTTGCTTTCCATGTCCAAATCTCATTTATAGTGTTCTGTAGAGATGAATAGCATTGATAATTTAGTAATAAACAAATTCCTAAGAGCATCAAAGTTTGGCTTAATTCTGGTTTTCTCACAATTTTAAACAGGAATAGTCTGAAATACTTCTTCCATATCACAATGTTGCTATTCCCAATAGACCATGGTGGAAGAACCTTCCATGGATATATAGAGATGAGGAATGGGTGCATTAAAAACAAAGATTATATAAACAGAAATAACATTTGCAAATGATTGTGCCATTAAGATTTCCTAAAAATCACTGAGATAATAACAAATACTCAATGAGGAAAACATTGAATAATAAACGTTTATTTTACATATCCCTGGATACCAAGTAATCTCTTATTAAAAGAGATCTCTTTTGGAGGAAGCCATCACTAATTAGCATTTATCATTATGTTATTTGGAGTTATACTTTATTTAATCATAGACTATTTGTCTTTTTACTAAACTCGAACATATCCTGGGAAAGACTTCTTGGTTTCAGACTTAATTATAGAACCTAGTAATGCAGAAGAAACGTGTAACAATTGCCCTGTTAATCTAGTGATTAACCTGTCTACTTTTTTCCTTTAAACACCTGCAAGATTTAATTTACAAAATGGCTATCATTCATTAAGATTTGGAGAAGGATATTAAGAAATTACTTACAATTAATGTCCCCTGACTGCCTGTAGCTCAGGCCACAGACTTGTTTTTGCCAGTTGTTTGTGAATATCTTTGGTCCACAAGTAAGTGAACCCAGGGTGCCCCAGATTTCTTGCTGTGGATTTACATTGTTTGTATCAGGCACCAGGGAACTATTGGGTCTGTGTTCCTACACCTTGGCCTGCAGAACAAGGCCTTGTGCTTGCAGCCTCTATTGGAATTGTGCTGTAGGCCTACCCACAGTCTTGGGTGTAGAGTGGCATCCTCCTCCTGGGCTTTGGTCTGCAGGTCAGTGGGTAAGTTCCCTAACAGGCACAGCATATAGGGGAGTCCTCAAAAATCTATTGGGAGAACAACAACAAACCTAACAATTTTCTTGTTCTCTCCTATTTTAAAATATGAAATGAAATATTGGTGAGTTGCTTCAAATGAAAGCCTGTGAAAAGCAATGGTGGAGGAGAGGGAAACATTTGCTTTTGGAAATACGTTTGGGAGAGTAGGTAGAGCAGGAAAGTTCTGGAAGGGAAAGCAAAGTGCAGGTCAACCTAAAGCGTAAGCACAGGTTTCTGAGGAAAGCTAGCAGGGTTCCAGGACTGAAGTTCAGCATGCCTGTAGGGACACAGTGCCCTAGGCAGCCATCAGGAGCTTGGGGGAAATAGGCACATGATCTTCCTATTTCTCCAAACACTTGAGAACCACTTGAGAAATAGTAGTTTGGGAACCTGGAACACAAACAGATGGGACAAATGGATTTGTACTGAAAGAAAGGATGAACAACCACTTCTGATTTTTAATGGGTTACATTTTAGAAGATGGTGGGGAAAACAGAGAACTAATTCTGTTACTCAGAATGGATGTCAATTTCTGAATAATATTGGATATTTTTGATTAAATGTGAGGAGATGATCAAAGCTCTAAATAGCTTCAGTTGGTGTTCAACATTTCTTTTCAATGAGCGGAAGGAAGAGGTGGAATTTTTCACAGACCTGGATCTGGTCACCTGGGGATCAATACCCAGGGCTATTGACATCTATGCTGGAATGTTAATTTTCAGACACAGTGAATCCCAGGCCATCCTTCTGGTGATAGCTAACACTATTCACTTAAATCAAGTTTTTCTCATCTGAACTGCCGGTAATTATCCAATCCATCTAAGAGGCACGCTCCCTTTTAACATTAACCACAGTGTCCTATTGCATCAGCAGCATTGTGCTCTGGTGACTGCTGCTGCAGAGTGATGAATGTGTGCGTTTGGAGTCCGTAGTCCGACTGTCTGTTTGGGCAGTAGGTAGTTCAGTAAACAAATGATCAGGAAGGGAACTATTTATTTGGGACGTACATTCTCCTTATTGATCCAGTCACTTGCATTGCCAAGTTTCTCACCTTGCCACTAACAGCGTTCAGGTTTATCTGAAGAATGAACATTTAAAGAATATCTAATGGTTTGTTTTGATGTGCTTCTCTCATCATAAGCTACAGTCAGCACAGAGGTACTCTTTGTGCCTGACTTAAAAAGGAAAGGGTCACACGACCTTTTTAATAAAGACCAGAGGAGGAGAAGCTTCTAAGAGAACTGAGTAAGCTGTCCGGACAAACCAAGTGAAAACGATTATGTGTTTTCCTGGGATTGAAGTTATGCTCTGTTAATTCAAATGCTTTGTTAAAAATGTTACATATCTAGAGCTGGGGTTGTAGCTCAGTGGTAGAGTGCTTGCCTCTCACATATGAGGCACTGGGTTCAATCCTCAGCACCACATAAAAATAAATAATTATAATAAAGGTATTGTGTCCATCTACAACTAAAAATATTTTTAAAAAAATTTTACAGTCAGGGCACAGTGGTGCATGCCTATAATATCAGTGGCTTGGGAGGCTGAGGCAGGAGGTTCGTGTGTTCAAAGTCAGCCTCAGCAAAAGCAAGGTGCAAAGCAACTCAGTGAGACCCTGTCTCTAAATAAAATACAAAATAGGCCTGGGATGTGGCTCAGTGGTGAAATGCCCCTGGTTTCAATCCCTGGTACTCTCCCACCTAAAATGTTCTATATCTAAATAAGTGCCTGCGTAAAAGGGCAGGTGGCTTGCCTTGAGATATTTTAAGTAGTAGATTGAGTCCAGAATTTCTCTCATAAATGTTTGCAATGTCTGGTCACCAAACCTAGTATACCCAAGAGGGCCACATACAGCAAATCCAAATGATAGGCATGCCTGTGGTTATTTTTAGTTTCCTTCATTTCAGTACCTCTGAATAGCTTTTGTACACATCAACAAAAGTGTAAACTGTGCAAGCCATGTGTAATTCCCTGTTCTTTGTGCTCTTTGCTCTGTGTTCATATTATCATAAATTGGGAAAAAAGAAAATCTTGCCTCAGAGTTGCTTAATTTCTACCTCAGCAATTCAGACTCATAGTAGAGACCCCCTGTGTTACTATGTATCCTTCAGGTGACTGTGCACACAGTGGAATCTACTCTCTGTTGTCAGATTGCTTTTGGAGGTTTCAAACATCAGTCTAATGCATTCTCTGTAAAAACAGGCTGTGGGCCAGAGTTGGGCACTACTGCAAGCCTGGGAAGGCAGATCAATGGTTTAATGAATCCATAAAAGATGCTTGGACTCTGCTGCAATTTACTGAGCACTCTAGTTAAATGAAACTCCTGTAGTCTTTAACAAAGATAGAGATAATCAATGGCTGGGGATGGAAGTCAATGTCCAGCAATCACAACCTCCCAGGTTTCATGTTGTTTCAGTGCTAACAGAGAATCAGATTCAGGCTCTGAGGCTCACTGAGCCTATGTTGATACTTGCTCAATGTTTGAGGACTGAATTTGGCCCAGAGAAGGCATAATTTTAGTAATGTTGCCTGGTGAGGACTGTTTTTAAGCTATAGAATATTATTTAAAATAACATTACTTTAAAGTGACAAGATTAAGCTCAAGAATTACATTTATTCTAACATGTAATGTCTTTGTGAGTCATCCCCATGATGAAAAGTAAATAGGAGAATAAAATTCATTCATGATTAAGTCCTTAAAATGTCAAATTGCACAGCATTGGTGAGCCCTGATTAATCCTTCCATGGTGAAATATTCCTCATTAGTTTGCTCTGGTTAAGGGTTAACCACTCTATTATAAATTCAGATATTAATGTATTTTCTGCTTAATTCATCTTCAAATAGAGGAAATATAGTTAGTAGATATGAATTTTTTACTTCCAAATGTGCTTTGGAAACATCATACTGATTTGTGAGAGAGCTTGGGAGACTTGCAGGAGAATGCTTTATAAATACGTTGCAATGTATTTAAAAGTACTTAATTACTTTTCATTGTGGAAAAACAACTGTTTTGACTTTGAAAATATTCTTTTCCCACAGAAATAGTTGAATTAATGACAGAAGTTAAAGATTTTGCATCCACACAAACTTAAAATTTCTTAATATTTAACTTTCTTGAGTAGCTAATTAGCATGAAAAGCTACATGTATTTTGAAGGTTCAGTGGGTAACAGGAATTTTGAGGTATTATGACTATTCATTTTCTTCACAGGCCTTTTGCCAAACCCTCCATGTTAAAGGGGTGATTTCTATATGAATCCAATAAGTGATATGTCATCTTGTAATCTGTCTTGATAGATGATTTACATTATTTAAAATATGGTGAGCACATCCAACTTTTTGTTATTAAAAAAAAAAAAGCCCTGACCCTGTCTTTGATTATCTGTAGGACTGTGTTTATTAATTTGGAGCAATTTACATTGTTGACATCAAGGGCAAGAGGTGTTAGCGTGGTCAAAGGTAATACCTCTTTCCTGCTTTTGTTTGTAGCCAGGCTTAAAAAATTCCCCAGACTTTGTCATTTATTCACCTACTCATTCTTTTCAAAATTAAATAAAAAGCTGTGATGAGCTGTTATAATGTGCTCTTTATGAGGTTTGATAGATAAACTATGGAACAAGAGAAAATCCCTGCCTTAAAGGGAGTTAATTCTAGTGGGGGAGGTAGAGGATACACAAATGGAAAAAACATATGAGTGATATAATTTCAGGTAGTGATAAATGGTATGAAGAAAAAGCAGTGTGTGGGGGGTGGTTAGTGGTGGAGTACTGTTTCATATGTGTTACACGGAGGTTCCCTTTGAGGAGGTAACATGTAGGTAGGGACAGAGGAAGGTGACAGACTTAGTTGTATGAAGAGCTTGTAGCGGAGGGTCCTGGAGGAAGAACAAGAGGGGAAGTAGAGCTGATAAGGCAGAAAAGATCTTGGCAGTTTTGAATAGCAGCAAGAAGGGCAGAGTGCCCCGAGGTGAATGATCAGGTTGGTGGGGGCCCCCAATCACCAAGGCTGGAGAAATGATCATTTCAATTTCATTCTGAGTGTGATGGTAGCTCTTGGAAGAGTGGGCAGAATGATCTAATTTTTATTGTTGATTGGACTTCTATTAACAAAGAAATACATTTAAGATTCCACTTGCAAAGGCGATTTGGACAGTAAGAAAGGCAACAGGATCCCCATCAAAATTGAGGGCATCTGGTAATAGAAAACTAAAAACACCTTATTCACATCATGATTCACTACTGGTTATGAAATATTTCCCAGTAACAAAAGGGTGGAGAATCAATTTAATGTTTCTATTTTGGGGAGAGGCAGGGTTGAAGGGGTTAAGGTGTGGAATGACAGGAACCTGGAATGGACACTATTGGATAAGTATTCTGACACAGCGATTTTCTTCCCTTAGCATAGATAGGTCTGCCCCAACCTGGTGAGGAGGTAGGGAGGTTAAAAGGTGAATTCCACACAGAACTCAACTCTTGGGCTGGGAGACCTAGGGTATCCCAGGTCTTCTTAAGCTCTTTGCCTAGAGATAGCTTGATAAAAAGGAGATGGTAACTTTGAAGGAACCAACTTTGGGTAAAAGGATTATTATGAAGTTTATGTTATTCTAACAATAGACGTAGTTTGGTGATTACTTATTGGGTGTATTAGATTTTTTTTAATGCAGGTAGCAGAAATCCAACTCAAAGTGGTTTAAACAATAAAAGACATCTTTCATCTGATGAAGTTATGAAGTCCTGAGTTAGTGTATACTTAGGGTAGGTTATCTAGCAGCCCAGTGGTCTTGTCATGGTCTCATTTCTTTCCAACTCTGTATTTTTTCTGTGTGGAGTGTGCCCATGTTCCAACACAAGCACCCCAGAGGTCATAGGATGGCTGCTAGCAGCAATCAGGCTACATGTTCCCTTGCTCACATCCAAAAGAATGAACGCCTCTAAATAGTGTGAAGAAAGATTCTCAACACTCACCTTCTTTGCCTGTGCTTACATAATATGCTTATGCCTGAGTGAGGGACTATGATCAGGGCAATAGAATGTTCTTATTAACTTGAGCCAATCAGAGCTTCCCTCTGATGTTGAAGTTGAGCTTAATTTCTTCTAAACTTCATGGGCTGCATGGGGAAGGGTAGCTCACAGAATAAAAATTTGGGAACTATTTAAAGAGGGAGAGGATCAGAGTGATAGCCAATGGTAGATGCTAGCAAATGTCCACTAGAGAGGAAGAGGTGGTTCATGAGGTTATTTCATGAGGTTAAATTCTTTACAAATGAATGTGTCACGTCTATCCTTGTCATATAGAAGAAGTAACCTAGAATCCAAGTGTGGATAGAAAGATTAAAGATGTGCTTAACATTTATCATAAGGAGCTTAGATGAATTGACTCTTCTGTGCAGTATCACTTATTTTGAAAAATATGATTTTAGAATATTGGCTCTAATACCAGGGCTAAAGAATTGACTCGTACGTCTCTTTGGACTCTAGAATATGAAATTTATAGAACTGAAACAAAGGGATCATGGTTAGCTGTTAGTGATTCCCATATGAAGAGGAACATGGTTCAGTTAGAACAGATAGCCCAGGACATATGAAGTTCATTAGTGTAAGTGGCCTAGAAGAGGTTGGCCAAAGACTGCATGGGACATGGGGAGGCAGATGCTTTGGACTAGATGTATGATGGGATGAGACTACTCGTATTCATCAAGAGCTCACCTACTCACACATTGAAAGCTACTTTCTCTGCAGCTGAAAAGCATGTCTGCTAAACAGAAGGGACAGGGGAATTATGCTGAAACTGAATATATCAAGTTCAAGTGGCCAAAAGAGTAAGAGGTCTTGAAAGTTGCCACTTCCACAGTTTTATTTATTTACTTAATAAATATCTATTGAGCAGCTACTACATGCCAGGCATTGTGGAAGGCATTGGAGTTACAGTGGCCAACAAAATCCTGCTCTCATGAATCCTGCTTTTACTCGGGGACAGACATTTACTGAAATAACCCAAATGTGAAGTGGAGATTTCTATTATGGTATGGGCACAGTGCCACAGGGGGATTTGACTAATCAGGAGATCTAGAAGTTTCCCTGAGCAAGTGGAGCTAGAATTGAAGTCTGAAGATAAGGTGTTGGTTAGGGAAAGAGGGAAGGGGGACCATACTGAGCTGAGGACAGAGCATCATAATTTTTAATGCTGACATGGATTTGTTCCTTCTTTGTTAATTTCAAGTTCTTCATGGGATAATGGAGCATTGCCTACAAACAAGAAAAACATTGAGCAAATAAAATGTTCCCCCAAACCATAACACCATTTATGTATTTGTTTGTAAATTCATTCATTCTGCCATCCCTTGGGGATTCCTTACTTGCCTGCTGGCCTCTGCCTCCCTGATGTTTCACTGGGCTTCCTGAACTATGGTGTTAGCCCATCATCCTAGTTCACTTCAGAGTATAGGCAGCTTGTAGCTCTTGAACGTAGGAGCACTTTGCAAATAATAAAATAAGAATGACTATAAAAGCTTACGTGTTTTTAATTATCAAATATGTCAGAAAAGCAACAATAACAATGGAGAAAAGATTGGGTGAAAATGCACTGTTTTGAAAGAGGAGAATAGTATAGAGTTATTACTCTCTGATGAATGTGGTTGAAAAAAAATGGGACAAGTCACTTTTTTTTTTTGGTGGTGGTGCTGGGGATTGAACCCAGGGTCTTGAACTGAGCTATATCCCCAGCCCTGAGAAGTCACTTTTTGATGGAAGGTTCCAGCGAAGGGGCACATGCTCAGCTACCCCCACCCCTGGGTGTGGAGAGGAGATGCAGTTTTGTTGTATAGAGAGAGAACTATGAAGCTATGTGAACACGAATGCAAGAGGAAGTTTGGCAATGATGAATTCCATGACAGAGAAAAACTTATTGACACTCAGGTCCCCAGACCAGACAACTGCGATCAAATGGATATGGCACAGCACGTGTGCTGGCATAATGACAGAGGGTGATTCTGGTGGCACAATGGCATGGTGGGAGGGAATAGATTCTCCTCCTTTTCTTTGTGTTCTTTGTTCCAGCCTGGGATCTGGCTTTAGTGCCTAGGATCATGATGAAAACTCTGTAGAAATGTAGTGACAAATAAATACGTAGGTAAGCATTTCAGGTTTTATCTTTCTGGGTCCTACCTGGGTGATGTGGACATAGGTATTCTAAACGAGAGAATGTCTGCATTGCTCTTCAGAATGCTGACTGGAGGAGTTGGCCTGTGTCAAGGCTAACCACACCTGCACCTGCCTCAGGTGTCTGTGGACCAGAGACCTCTGGTTCATCTGGAGTTGGCAGCCCCCTTTCCAGTTCCAGTAGCTTCTGAAAACCACAAATAGTGATAGTCATTTCCAAAAGAGGCTGATTTTAAAACTGTGATGAAAATGGCTAACAGCAGGCTGAAGGTTAAAGTAAAAAACTTAAAAACCATAAAATCTGCCTGGAGGCTATTTAAGCAAACTGTTTTAGAGGCACAGATGGTTCATATACCTCTGAGCCAAAAACAAAAAGTAAAAAGGGGACAGTAAAGCTGGCGTGATTAAGCAGACAAGTATGAAAGTTTTATTAGTGCTAAAAAGGCCTCCTTTAGAAAAGTGAAAAATCTGTCTCAGGAAACTTGGAAGACATGTTAAAGACCAATGGGAAATGGAGAGGGCAAACAGATGACATTTCGAACAGCAAGCCAAGACTGTGAAGACGTACAATGTGCTTATATATGTTGGATATCAGAAGCTGGGCTCCAAGGATATTAAAAAGCAATGGAAGAGAAAGATGCAGTGTGCAGAGTTGGGTGTGCCCCCCACCACTGTATTGGTCTTTGATGTAGAACAGATTTTATAGGGATTTGGTGCAACTTAAATGGTGATTTGAAGCTACAAGGAATATCAGCTGAAATAAATTTAAGAAGCTTAAGTGCCATAAGTAAGAGGATCCCAGGCATATGAACCAAATAAAGTATGATGTCGCTGATGGTATTGTTTAAAAATGGAGGCATCCCTGAGAACTGGGAACTCATTGGGGTGGGAGAGCATCCGACCTCTTTTCAGGGTACCCCTGAGGCCATAGGGATGCCCCTTTCCAAGTGTGTTCGCATGCACATGCATGTGCCCATGCAGCACACCAAGAGAGCCTCTGGACTTGACATCAGTGAACTTTCGTCAGCATAATTTTGAGAGAAGTTGGAATCTGGAACATATCAGGACAGTGCAGAGATTGCAGGGTCACTGTTTGAGAGGCCTCCTCTGAGGAGACTAACGAACAGTACTTGTGTCTTGAGCTGGCCTTTGATATAAACCTAAACAAAAATGGCTGAGTATAGCTTTGCACTTAGTAAGGTAAGTCATTTGCGATCTCAGAAATTCAAGTAATTCACTTGGAGGTTGGCTGACTTCCTCCGAGGGGACCCTTGAGGAACGAAGACGAGGAATAAAGCCTTACTTTGGATTAAGAACCTGGCTAAGGAGTGGATGATATTCCTCAGAGTACAGATAAATTAATAGCCTGTCATCCCAAGGGTGTATATTAGGAGTAGTGTCACTTAGTATACTGTTTGCATATTTGGAAGTAGATGACAGGGAGGTGGGGACATTTGCTACTTTCTCTAGGTTGTTTTTATTTGAAAAACCACAGAGGATTACCCTTCTGTTTGTACCCCCATAAATATATGCATATAAGGACATAGCCTGCTCTGCAGATATGTAAGTCTAATGAGGTAACCTGACATCAGAAACAGTTCCCTTTACTCACCTGTCAACTAGCACAAGAAAACAAAAAGTTTTCATCCTTGTATTCTCTGGCACCAACTTGACAGCATTCCCAGAGAGCAGAAGTTGGTCTACTCTGTAGGGGACTCATTTTGTTGCCTACTTAAAATTAATTTTAAAAAAAGAAGAAGAAAAGGAAAAGAAAAGAAGAAAGAGGTTTCAAATGCTTGACTGCAATAAAGATGATTTTTTAATGCAGACAAAAGTACATCAAGTAATATGCTGATCGTCAATCTATGTCCCATTTTCACAGGAAATGTGTATTTCATTCCCTTTTATAAAAGACTACACTGAACTTTAAGCAGGTTGACATAGAGGATTAAATGTATTTTCATTATCCCTCAGGCTATGCAAATATAGGAAACAAAAGGCTGCAAAGGTGTAGTGTCAAGGACAAAAGAACCCAGGATGAAATGAAAGAATTGGTAAAGATAAATGTAATGAAAGTGTACCCAGCTTCTTAACACTCAGGGGTAACCTTTGCAGTTGGCCACCATGGAGAAAGACTGGGTCAAACTGCAGCAGATGGTTTAATACATAGTGCACATATTAATCCACGGAGGCAGCCCTGAAATGCAAGCAGGTTGCTAATGATCCTGGATAGCTGTTGCGAGCTGTTTTTGCTCTTGCAGTTAGGTATTCAGATGTCATGCTTCAGGGTTCAAGTTGATGAGTTTATGGGTTGAGAAAACATGTTCCCCTTTGTATTTGTGTTAGCTTTCCATCACTATAACAAATACCTGAGATAATCAACTTCTAATGAGAGAAGGTTTATTTTGGCTCACAGTTTTGGAGGTTTCAGGCCATGATTGGTTGGCCCCATTGCTTTTGGGCCTGGAATGAGGCAGCACACTATGGTAAGAGAGTGTGGTGAAGCAAAACTGGTCACCTCATAGCCAGGAAGCAAAAGAGAGAGGAGACAAAGGTACTATAATGACCTTTGGGGCACATATGTCCCCAGTGACTCAAGACCTCCTGGTAGGCCCCATTTCCTATAGGATCCACCACCTTGGGATTTCCCCACCCTGAGGATTAAGCCTTTGGGGGAAGTTTAAGATCCAAACTACAGCAGAATTATAGTGCACAGCTGATGGGGCATGCTTCAGGGAAGAGGTGAGGACCACTATTCCAGTAAATGAAAAGGAGAGGAAGTAGACTCACCTCCCAGGTCCCTGATTTAGTCCAACAGTTCTTTCTGCTGGTTAATGTGGTAAGAGAGAATTCACTGAGTATGAGGAATTTGTGAATCAAATGTGAAGGCAGCAGATACTGCTGTTGTAAATCTTATGGAACTTTAAACCTAACTTCAAGTCAATAGTTATTAAAAAACAAAACAAAACAAAAAAAAACTTCATTCATGGTCTGTTGGCACCAGGAAGAGTCTTGTATCAATGCCATTTTCAATTTTCTTTATCCTGAATTATTTAATGATCAGAAAACAATATTGGTCCCCTCCCTAAATTCCAGTGCATGCAAACTTAAAGAATGAATTAAAAATAGGTAAAACCCAGAGAATTAATTGGGTAGAGGCATACTCCTAAGCCCTATGCTGGGGGTTGGTGGGGGGTGGAAGCTCATAGAAATCATTTGGATTTATTGAGTTTTCAATCAAGACAATCAGAATTAACTAGAAATTCAGGAAGAGTTGGATAAAAAGTTTACATGCCTTATCATGTTTCCTTTTGAGAGTTATTTAGCATTAAAGGTGAAGTGAGAAGAAAATTATCAGCATTGAAGTGAATGGAGGTCGAGCTTAAGTTAACGTTTCCATCCATCACCAGCACAAGTCTCCTCCTTATTCATGCATCTCTGCTTACTTTCTTTACATTTCTAATACAGTGATCCAGCACTTAGTAAATATCAGTCAATATTTTAATTAATTAATTAATTTTGGGGTACTGGGGATTGAGCCCAGGGATGCTCTACCACTGAGCTACAACCCCAATCCTTCTAATTATTATTATTAATTTTTATTTGAGAACAGGTGTCAGGGTCCTCTCTGCCATGTCCCGCGTGGAGGAGGAAAGCATTGACTGCCAGAGGAGGTTGGTGGCTGTTTTTCTGTTACCCAGAAAACTTTACTCAATAAACACACAAGAGCCAATACTCTTTATGAGAGAGGGTGTGATGGGTCTGGGCCATACCAACTCTGGCCTCTTTACAACAAGGAGTCGCCCAACTCTTTTATTTAGAGGCAGACAGGTAAAAGGGGCAAGGACTGGGAGGAGCTTCTTCTTTGATGGACAGGATAGGGTGGAGTTAGGGAAGCCAACTTCTTAGAGGGGAAATTCCAGAAGGAGACAGGGAACCACTCCCACAAAGTGCCACTTGCCTCCCAGCAGTTCCTAGAAGCCAGACCTCTGCGTCACATGGCTCAACCTAGTCTAATTCTGCTAAATAAGGACAGCTTCCCACAAACAGGTTCTTGTTAAGTTGCTGAGGTTGGCCTCAAACTTGTGATCCTCCTGCCTCAGCCTCCCAAATAACTGGGATTACAGGCATATGCCACCATGTCTTACCAATTTTAATTCTTTATGCTCATGTAATTCAGTTCTGTACAAGAAGATGTTCAACATTCCCAGGGCTAGATATTTGGCTTAATGTTTGGCCAGGGACTCATAAAGGTGATGCATATGTTGATTTCTTTCTCCCAAGTTTGTAGGGAGAAGGGGTAATACCTGAACTAAAACCTGTTATCAAAGTGATTATTACAGTTAACCTCTATACTTGTCCTCTTTAGGAGCATCAGGAGCTTGGCAAGTGGTTGCTGTGGCCATACTGCTATATATCAGCTGTGCATGTGGGTGGACGGGGCATCTTGGGCCTTATTCACCTCTGAATAAGGTGGTGGGGCCACTTATGGGGCCCTTCCACTTCATACCTTCCACTCCATACCTGGGAGACCAGAGGGGACAGAAGGAAATTAGTTGCTTCCACTTAGTTCTTGGGTCCTGAGACTGGAACAACCCTTTCTGTCACTCAGCCCCCTCTCAGGGGCAACTGCTATCAGGGTCAGAGAGAAGTTGACCCACATTCCAGCCTTGGGCCAGGGTAGAGAAAGGCTGAAAAGAAGCACAAGAATGCATCTTCACATGCAGATTGGTGTGTGTGCAATGAATGCATGAATCGGCACTCAGTGAGGTCCTCAAAGATTGGGACTTTTCTCAGGGCTGGATGCTGTGAAACTTAGAAATCTGTATCATGGTTCCTGTTTGAAGAACGCCTGAGTGTGTGCATTTTCCTGTGCTGGTAGGGAAGCTGACTTCATGCTGTACATGCTTCTCTACTTACTCATTCATTCAGCAAGCATTACTGAGCTTCTGCAGCAGGCCAGCCACTATCCTGTGGCTAGGGATACTAAGATAAATAAGGAGAGGTCTTCGCCTCGAAGGCTCTCACAGTTGAGGAGGGGAGACCCACAAATAAATGATATGACAGGAGACCACTGGAACAGATGTGGGGAAGAAGAACCAGGGACCATAGGTGGCTTATCCAGCCCAGGCCAGACTTTATGCTTGAGTGAATGCATGCTGGTATAGAAACCAAAATGTTAATTCAGGAAACAGGGTGGGTAGAAAACAGCTAAGGACAGCAAGGCTCAAAAAGAGGAGGAGTCAGGAATGACAATTGCCTATGTCACACGTTAACAAACAAATGAACCCTCTCTGTAATTCCTGAATTGCATTTTAGCATTTTAAAACGTTACAAATTTTATGGGAATACTCGAAACAATATTACACGACTTAAAAAATTGATTTTGACATCACTTTGTCTGTGGGTGATTTTATAAAGAAGTCTGCTTCAGAGGCTAAAGGAGGCAGAGAAAGCAGAGAAATTACCAGACGGGGTTCATGAATATAGCAAGGCACAGAGCGGCGGACTCATGAGCATCCTACGCTGTTCTAACGTAAAGTGATATTAGGATGCTTCTTCAGCATCCTCTGTTACAGATGAGAAATTTGTGGTCCTGCGAAGTAAGTGACTTGCAGCGGTCACTGAATTAGGGAGGAGCAAATACACAACCAATATGTCAGCTCCAGGGTCAGGGAAAGAAGAGGAGAATGGTAATTGCAGTTGCCTGAAGAGCCATAAGAAATGGTCCTCTTTTTTTTTAATTAAAAAAATTTTTTTTTTAGTTGTTAATGAATCTTTTGTTTTATTTATTTATATGTGGTGCTGAGGATGGAACCCAGGGCCTCACACATGCCAGGCAAGCGCTTTACCACTCAGCCACAACTCCAGCCCCAAAACTGGTCCTCTTTATGATTAGAATATCAATGTTTAGTAACTGCACATATGAACTTTATAAAATGGCTCAGTGTGCTGTTTTTCAAACTTTTATTTCCCATGAGCCTATAGAAATACAGTTAGCTTTAAAATTAAGTCCATGCACTTGAATGTGCACACACATTCACACACACACACACACACACACACACACACACACACTTATCCTATTTCACAGACTCCAAGCCACTTTGATACTGGTATTTTCTTAATTGTACCAGATAGTGTCAACAGATTTCTGTACAATTATGTCACAACTGCATCCTGGTCAACAAGAATTGTAAAAGTCATCATAATTTTAGAAGAGCTAAAATGTGAGAAATGTTTGGGCTTCTGAACACAAAAAACAGGGTATAAAACCAACTCTTAAGTTTCACAAGACATTACTTATTTTTCTATGTGATGTGCTCTGATATTTTCTGTTTTGTTTGATTCTGGTCTACTAAAAATTGCTATTTGGGACTCACTAATGGCTTTAGAACCCAACTTGAGAGTGGTAGATGATGAGATTCATCTGCATGGAATGATGAGATTCCGTTATGATGGAAGGTGAGTGGCCTTCAGGGTCTTGCCACTGGATTCTCTTCCACTTTAACTCTGTAGTCTCTCCATATTAAATCAAGGTATTATCAATTGATTTACACTCTCTTAATGAAGTCATATTTATTCCTTAAAATGGTCAATGACTATTGCTTTTATCATTTTTTAATGTCAGCATTTGTCTCACTGGAGAATTGGAAGCCACTGGTGTATTGATCACACAGTTAAAGAGAATACTCACATTTAAAATGTGTCATGTCAAGCTCTTTTATCAGGTGCTAATGAAACAAAGGAAGGCAGAGATGGTTTGGTGGAGAAGGGGTGAGGGAAAGAAAGCCAGAGGATAGAGGAGGACCAGACAATGAGGTACAGCCTCCCGAATAGCTCCTCACTCGGGTTCTGAGCTTTGGGCCAAAGGTGATGAGGAGCTGAACAGAAGGAGAGACTATAGCTGTGTTTGGCCTAGTTTTCATGCCACAAAGATGATGCTCAGGCCCATGCCATGGAACTGAGTTACTAGTTATGGCTCGGGGCTCATGGCTTATCCTTTATGAGGACTGGCCAACATCAGGGAAGCCATTTGGGGGGACAACTTGGCTATCAAGAAGGAAGAGTGGCTGATTGTGTTTTAAAGGAGACTGATAAAGAAATCCTAGCTAAGGTTTCCCTGCTTGAATAATTTGATTCTCAAAACCACGTTAGAGTTGGGTGAGGTGGGGGTGGCATGGGATATAAACTCTCATGGACAACTCAACTTTTATTTGAGTTATGGCCTTCTTAGAAATCTGTAGACAGCTTCATATTGGATCCTCCCTCAGGAATAGACATGAACACAGAATTTTACGGATAATTTCATGGGGTTCATGGACTTTCTGGAATTCATTCATCAATCTCTGAAATCCAGGTTTAGGATCATAAGTAAATGTTATTGGAAGTGGGAGAATTCACCTCCTCGTCTGCTCTTGTATAAATCAGGTTTCTTCCCTTAAAACAAATGGGAGGGTTTCTGACCTATGCAACCTGGAGTGAAGGCTTAGAAGAGACAGGTGTGCTATTCCCTATCGGCATGTAGGACAGCACAGCCACACGGGAATGCAGAGGTGTTATGTGCTGCTTGGTGTCCCCAGCTAAATTTGGGGAGTAGCCATCCAATAATAAGCCTTATAGGATTAGGAAAGGGGCAGTGCAGCCTCATAACTAGGGGCGATGCTCTTTCCTGATGCAATCTTCAGAAACAAGTAACACCCCTAACAGTTTGTTCAGTATTTAAGCAGGCACAGACTTCTTGAAATGGCTGGTATTACAGTCACAACACTGGTAATGTCATGGGGAGATTCTTCCATTTGCATTACAGAAACATAATGAATGTGGGGAAGCTCTGGTATAAGATATTATATTAATGCTTGCTGCCTGGATGTCCTGTCGAATGCATTGTAATACTTAGCAGAACTCTTTGCCACCTCTGAACGGAATTTAGACTGTCAGCCCATTAAGTGTTTGACTCTAATGTGAAATTTTTAGATGAAGCCAATTTAGCTTAATTTACCAAGACATCTCTTCATGTGGGAGAGCTGGTGGGGGAAGTAGGGCTGGAGTCCATTGGAGCTGTCTCTGCAGAAGTCTGGAACACACAGGATACAGAATGGCTTCTGTGGGGCATTGTGGCATCTGTCAAGGAAAAGCAACACCACCCTCCTGCTGCCTCCCACTCTTGCTCTGGACAAAAGCATCACTCATGCCGCCATTCCAGTAACCTGGGAATGATCTCAGGAAGCAGTTTCTCTTGAGCTTTTGAAACCGTCCAGGCATTGAAGGTTCTTTCTACAGTGGGCTGGGTTGGGGTGGAGAGAAACTGTTGTTCTGAGATCCTGACTGGAGCTGCAGATGGAAGAGCTGGTTCAAGTACAGCAGCATCTTTGTGCTGCAGTTAGTGATTTTACTTTTTTTTTTTTTTTAAATCTCCTTCTGAGGGAAATCTGTGATTACATTTTTTTTTCTCTGCACAGGTGCTAGAATGCAATGCACAAATACAAACATATCCCACTACATAAGAAAATTTGGAAGTCATTTTCCTTCCATCTGTCTGAAGTAGACTGTGCTCTAAAACTGGCCATCCACCCACCCACTCTCCCACGCACCTTCTCGGTGACAAGGAGGAGATGGCATTGTAAGAGAAGGAAAAAGAAAAAAAAAGATAAACCCCGCAAGGCATTTAAAAGGATGGCTTATTAGTATCATTTGGACAGCTATGAATAACACATGATAGCTTCTGGGACTGCGTATTATTCACAGAAGAGTACCCTGAATTTTCCTTCTCCTTTTCCCCATTCCAATGTCCCTTCGTTACAGATACTTTCCTCCACCAAATTCCCAAATCCTTGCTGAACATGAGTATTCGTTGATCACAGATCATTTTCATATGTCCGCGGTGAGTTCTCTCCCCTGTAGGTAGGTAAGCAATGTTCCTTCAGAAAAGGGAGGCAGTGCCTGTTTCCAGGGACGGGTGCAGCTGTATGCGCTCGGCACTCAGACAATCAGAGGCCCAGCAGGGCACCTTCGGAGCGCAGCTGCACAGCTCTCCTCGCGAGCTCTCCAAGGCACTGCGCCCTACGTGCAGATTCCAAGCTACATTTAACACAATTGCCCATCAGCACTTAGGAAGCAGTTACCACAGAAACCCAGCAGAGACCAATTAGTCACATGATTAAATTAATTAAAATAACCCAGGGCATCTGCCATCTTGCTTCTTTCTGCTACAGATAGCGCATGACCCAGACAGAACTGCAATTGGTTAGCAATACTGTTGTGTCTCCTAATCCTAGAATTGTCTTCTTACCCTGACAGGGGGTTCTCCAGATTTGCTTTTCTTTCCTTAAGAACTCTCTTAGGTTGTTTTGCAAGATATTCCTCGTCCATGAACCAGGCAGTATCAAATTTACAAAACATCAGATTTAATAAACAGTAGGATTTGTTATGTTGGGTAAGAGGATTTGGAAACATTTTCCAATCACACAGTTGAAGACTTTGGGAGGTTTTTAATGAAGACTAACAATGCATGCCAGAGGGTATTCTATAAAATGCATTTACACTTGACCTGAGTATTTTGTGACAAGTTACAGAAACCAGACCACAGCTCCCCTTGTTAAAGAAGAATAGGGATGATACAGTCGGGCACAGGCAGCCTGTGTTACAGGATGGTCTTGAGTCAAGAATGATGTCTGATGATCCCACTCGGTGGCTTGTCATTTGTAAAAGATAGAAATGTGCACTCCAAAGCTAACCCAGTAAATCAGTGTTTTATCCTTGATATGCTGAATGACCGAATAATGGCCTCTCCAAAATTTCCATGTAGTCAAAGGTATTCTGTTATGTGTTATGCCAGGGCCATACTTCTACACACACACACACACACACACACACACACACACGCACATCAACTTACCTGAATTTTCCTAATGCTCACAGCAACATGATTTCTCCATCTCAGACACTTTCTGGAGACCCCTCTGATCCATTCCACCTGAGAGCAAATGACTGAATACAATTTGGAGGTATCAAAGGAGGTAATGGCATGGTTTCCCAATGCTCTTTCTTTGTGAATTGGCTTGACAAAATGGCATGAATTAATTATATAGCTTGACTGCTTTAATTTGTGCCTAACAAAGCAAGTGGCACAACCTCATCTACAGTCTTGACTCCAACAGAAGAATCATAGTTGTACATGAATAAGAGGTAGCATGTAAATGATCAGCTTGGAGAGAGCTTTCAGCAACTGTAGGCATTGGACTAGCTTGAACCTTACTTCTTCCTGGGCAAAACAGAGCCCAGTCAGACCTCAGAACAGATGTGTCCATCTGGCAATTCTGAAAATCAGGGGACTGATAAAAGAGCCATGTGGTAATTTAAAAAGCTGTGGCTTTTTGTACAATGAACCTCAAAGGAAATTAATTGATAGCATGTCATCAAATGCAGTTATAAGAATATACATTTGAATCACATTTTGTATTTTGCAAGGCATTCATGAGCCTCCAGACTTCAGCTTAATCTGTCTTCTTTAATCTTTGCCAATTCTTTTATTTCTATGTATACTTTGTGTGCACTTTGTATACTCATTTGGTCTTAGTGGAAGTGGTTATTGCATGAATGAGGCATACATAATCTGAGTGCAAAATAGAGCTAAGACTAAGGTATAGAAAAATACATTTCATATTTTTTCTTTCTAAATCAGTGGAAAAATGAAAACAAAACTGTATTTGCATAAGTAGTGAATACCTCTGGTAAAGGTGACTTGAAAAGCAAAACAAATGTAAATATATGTATAAATATATATGTGTGCACATATACATATATATGTATACATATACACACATATATAATATATAATATGCAATATATAATTATAATATATAATATTTATATATAAATGACATATATTTATATATATTTATATCATATATAATACAAATATAATATTTTTTTAGGTGCTAAGGATTGAACCTAAGGCTTGGTGCATACCAGGCAAGAGCTCTGCCATTGAGCTACATCCCCAGCCCACAAAAATATATTTTAAATGTATGTTTAAATATCTACCTAGAACTAAATATTAGTGTTTCTATAGGCTTGCTTTGTATAAGCTGAAAACTATTTATGCAATATACATTTTTCTCGAACTATTAAAAATTATGTAAGATACAGCTATTTGGAAACTATTCATGGCTACTCATTTGAAAATGGAAAAATGAATAACAACAAATCAAAATGTACCTTATACCCATTAGTTGTATATCAAACTTGGTCAAAATGAGCCAAGCATTTTGAAAGTTGTTATAGAATGTTTCAGTAAATGGACACTGAGTGCAAGTAGGGGATTTGAAACAGATTTTGCTTTACTTGGTCACATTGTGTGTAGAAGACCCTTTATTAGTCATGAAATGAATTTCACACCAGTACAAGGCATTGCCCCTTGCCATTATTCTAAATTCTGGCTACTGAGGGGACTCTGAGGAGCCAAGATTGGGTACAGAGAGGGTTCCTGGTTTTGCATGTTCTATTGCTATTTTTAGGTTATTCTTTGTTTTGTGTCATTCCAACTCCTCCCATTCAACCAGGGAGAATCAGCAGAAGATGACCTTCTGTGTCATGTATGAATAATTTCTCCCTTCTTTCTGCTTCCTTTCTCTCATGTTACCCTGCCATTTGTTGTATAGTGGCAAGAATGCAAAATGTAAATATTTTAGTTAGGATGCTGATTCATAGGATCAATCCTGACATGATTCAGACTGATACATTTTACAAAGTTGAATTTCTACAAAATTTGTGATTATATGCAATAGTTGCTGCCTTATTGATTTTTAGCCTTTTCGTTTGATCTTCCTGGAGAATTGTGGTTTTGCATACCTATTGATATACTTAAATGGTTGAAGAAATCAACTTCAGATGACAGAATGAAATACTTGGGAAATGAGTTTTTGTCTCTACTATTTTCATGAAGATCTAGTTCTTCAATAGCAGAAGAGCTTGGCAGTTTTGCCACTGTACAGTAGATTTACCATAAATCCTTTCTAGGATGAGGCAGGGCACAATAAATTAATAAACAAAGCAGAATTAATAAGTAAAACTGCAGAAGACCATGGCTAGCTGGCTAGCTTGTTAGTTCTAGCATGCTAATTCATGGCACACTAGGGAGAGAAGGAAAAATTTAAGTCATCCTAGTGATATTAAAAATTGAGCACATGTTATTTTATTCAACAAATAACTGTTTAGATTAGCAGTTCCTATCACTCTATAAACACAACTGCTTTTCTTTTTCACAGTGTATGATTCTACTGGATATCATATATTTTTATAGCTATTTGTCTATTGTCTGTGTTTCCCATTATCATAAAAATCCCATAAAGACAGCAATTTTCTCTGTCTTGTTCACTTCTGTATCCCCAGTGTTTAAAAACTGTGTCCATCATATAAAAGATTCTTGATAAATATTCATTGAGTGAATATTCATTCAATAGGTCTGAACTAAATGAGAAATTGAATAAACTAGGCCTGGCTTTCTGGAATAAGGAGCCTTGAAAGGAATGTTAATTTGTTTACCAAATTGAATTAGTTAAATGTTTAAGGGGGAAAAAAAGCTAGTTTGTGAGCTGATAGATATTCTCATTTGTACCATCAAGTGTTGGTGTACATTTAGAACCTGGAAATCCATACAGAGGATGCAGAGACTGCAAAAGTAAAGGCTACACTAGTTGATCATATTTTTTCTTCCTTCATTATACAAATTCTTTAGCACAAAGAATCTAACTGGACCAGCGGGAAAAAAATTACAATAGAATTTAAGAAAACAATAGACTGGGCGAGGAATGAGAAAAAGAGGAGATACTATTAAAAGACTGAGAACTGCAGTGTGTGCATATTCCTATCTGGGGTAAATAGATCCACAGTCAGAGGGTCCTTAATCTCCTGATCACCCATCCACATGGCTTTGTCATGGAAACATTGGGTCATAGAAAACCTTTTCAGCATAATTGGTCTTCCCAGGTTTGTAGCAGGAGTAATAATTATCCCCTAATCTTTCAGTGATATCATCAAAAGAAACCTCTTGTTTCATATTGTGTGAAAGAATGATTTATATGACGTCTGGGTGACCCGTAGATCTGATTATTTTCCCTTACTATTATCCACATGTAGTTTGTATCTCACAGCAAACACAGATTCTTGTAATCTAAAGTAGAAATTTGGTCATCATTCACTTGGTGGTTTGCAATATGCATGTCAATTTCTTCCTCCTTTTGAAAGGAACTGTATTCAATGCATTGCATACAACTATGACCTTAGTGGGAGAAGCAGGGGAGTGGTAGTGGGGGAGTCTGAGGCCCCAGTACATATCAGATGGAGCCCATAAAAAGGTAGACAATAACTAATTTGAAATGACTTTTTCAGCATTTGAAATACTACTTTGTGCCATAGGAGACCCTTTTAGTTTTTTCCCTCTAGTCTGTCTGGTGGTTTCTACTTTATCTGCAGTGTCCTGCTTTCACCTTAACCAATCCGTTTTTAAACAGATTTTAGGAGCCTTTACCATCCCAAGTGACATTCAGAAACACTTCATGTACCTCTCTCCCAGCTTTCCCATGTAGACCCTTGTGGTAAGAACAGGGCTAGCTCAGGATTCGAGAGAGACCTTGGGATCAACTGACAGGACAATGCAAAGCCAGGATGAAGTCAGCCATGAGTGACTGGACTCCACCTGTTCCCCTCCAGGGTCTTGCCTCTACCTACACGGGGTTCCTTCTTCCCTGGTCCCTCTCCTTCAGGTCTTGGCTCTCCAAACCCGCTCTTTCTTTCCCTAATACTTGATTCCCCAGAGCCATCCTGACTCCCAGTGGTTAGCACATTAGTAATTTCCCCATGCACCTAGGAAAACTCACAGTTCTTCCTATTTTTTAAGCTCTCACTACATTAGACACTAGGCCAAATATTTCATGTTGTTTAATCCTCACGACATCCTAATGAAAAAGATGTTAGGGTCCCCATTTCACATAGGAAGCAGCTAAGACTCAGAAAAGTGAAATAACTTACTCAAGTCAGAGCCCATGAGTAAGTGCGCTAGGAATGGATTCCACCTGCTTTCCCACCAGGTTGTGTTTTGGATTATCCTGGTACCACACTAACGGTGGGTACCCACGGCCAGCAGACAGCGATGCTAACAGTGCCTTGTACATGGCTCCTGCTCTGTTCTGTTTCTTATCTTGGCTCCTATTAATACAACCTAAATCCCTGCGAAAGCCCAACCAACTTTTCAGGTTAATTTCTGAGAGACTCAGAAATGTGTGCTTCCAGCTGGGAAGCAGCAGGGAGACCACTGTCAATAATATACATGCTTTTAGTTTCATAAACACTTCTGAGCCCCTCTCTTTTGGAAAGGTCTGTTTCTGAGGGTATCTGACCCACTAGAATGAGACGCCAATTAAATCCATGTGGAATCTAAACATATCCAAATCCAGGCTGTGTAGAACCTATCAGGCTAATGGTTCTGTGAGGCATTTTGAAAGCAACCAAGCTCGTAGATGGAAGTTTAGGTGAATGCTTCTTCCTGGCTTGAAACATTTCAACTTAATTTGTGCTTGAAGACATTACAGAAAGGGAAGCAAGGAGTATGCACTTCATGGATTTATTTGAATTTTAAAAATAATCCAAGCTAAGTATTTCATGATTGTCTGGAGAGAAGTTAGACTTCAGAGAGGTGAGGGTTTTAGCCAAACAAATGGACAATTTCTTCAGCCATAACCCTTTGATGGGAATTATTTTTCATACCTTTCATTTCTTTGTGCATCATAGCATGGTTCTGAAAAACCTTGCCCTGACTGAGGAGGCCATCTCCATGAAGTGGAGGCAGGAGTCACTCTGGGCTAGGCTGGCTCTTTCCTGGAGGAGGTCCTTTCTCCTAGTTCTGTGCTTGTGAGCGCTGCCTGTTGGGGAGCTCTGAATATAATGAAGGAGCTTGGCTGGTCAGATTCCTTGTCAGGTTAGGAAGCCCTTTGTTTCTGTTTAGTTTTCTGAAACAAGACAAATTATGATATTTTCTGTTAATTTCTTTCCTTAATGAGTTTCATTAAAATCAAAGCTTCTGGAAGACTGAGCCTTGACAGCTGTCTAAGGGCTGTTTCATTTACTGGGGGCTGCTTAGACTGAATAATTATTACAGCTTGATAGTTTAAAAAGATGTAAGAACAACAGAGAGAAATAGATCCCCTGAATGGTATGTCACACGTTTCTATTTCTTCCTATGTCTGGGACTCTGTGTGTTCAAAAGAGATCATTAAAATCATGTGTTCTTTGAACTAAAATATTATAAAATCATCACACGCTTGCTTCTTAATGGCTGCCTAGTTCTTTAATACTGAATTTCACTTAATGAAGGTATGTTAAAAGGAAGCCTTTTAGAGGTTAATAAAAAGAAAAAAAGATTGTCTTTGGATACTAGCAAGCCATTTGGTACGTGGTACCTTGAGGTCTTGCTAAGACTATGGGCACCAGTTATTTAGTTATGTTTACTGAGTAGGATAGTTAGCATATTCACTTGTACTCCATCGGTAATTTTTATATTTAGTGTAATAAATGTTACTTTAAATCATAACCAGAATTTCATACTTTATGGTAGTATTCTTACATGAAAAATCTTTATTTCCCCCCTCGCTCTCTACAAAATACAGAATGAATTTTAATTTTGACATGTCGAAGTGCCAAGATCCCTTGAAGAAGGAACTGAATGTTCTGAGATGGTTTACCTGAGAGGCAAACCTGAGAGTTTTCAGAAAGAAAACAACATAAAAGTTATGTAAAAATGTATCAAATAAAATGTATTTTGCTGTCTGTGATACGATGTAATGACTCAGAATTTTCAGCAAGGAAAAAAAGAAAAAAGAAAGGATGGATGAAGTAGTCGGGTAAAAATCTGGATAACTGTTGATGCTGATGAGAATTAGGGGCTTCACTAGTATCTCACTTTTGCATATGTTTAAAAAATTATAACAAAAAATTTAAGAGTGATAAAATGGAATAGGAACATGATCTATAAGAAATAGAAAATTAATCAAAATAGATTATGAGTTTGATATTACAAAATCATTTCATAAAAATTATTTGAGAAAAGCTTGTCACTCTGAAATTTGCATCATTTGATCAAATTTTTTTTTCATTAAGAAATTTACATCTTTGAGAAAAAAAATGAATGTGATGTAACTCTAATCATTCTGAGCAGGTAGATTTATCAATTTAGGAGGAATTAAACAAGGGAAATACTCTGTAGTTTTGAGAAGGATTTCTTGGGGTAGATCTGAAATTTCATAAAGGAGGCACCATTAGTAAAAATCAACTTAGTGGCCCTTGTAGGAAAAAGGAAGATAAGATATAAATAGTGAGGAACTAATCATAGAAAAGAATAAGCATTTTCATTGTTCTTATCTTATTCCTAAGTATTTCTTTAAACCTGTTATAGACAACAGGACATTACTTAAAGATTCTCTTGTATGCCCTTCCCGCAATGGAATTTGGCTCGTAGGGGATGGAGTCTCATCGCCACACCCCCAGGAGTGTGGAGGCTCAGGAGAGCTCAAGGAAGCCCCAACCCCCCAGCTTGAGATAGAGGGCAGAGTTGCATTAGCTGCTGGGAGAAACCAGTTGCATTGACCAGTGTGACCCTTAATAACATCCCACAGTGTGGCACACCCCTCAGAAACACTTCTGAAGGCAGTGAACTGGTTTCCATTTTTGTATAGTTATACTTTATGATGGAGAGGGATGAGGGGCTGGGCTAGAGAGTCTCTAAGTTTCCTTCGATTTCCGAGCTGCTATGATTATATAAGACAAAGAGAAATGGAAACATTTGGATGCAAAATAGGTATGTCTGTGTGAATGTGACTCTGCACACACAAATGTGTGCACTTCTCCCTGTAAGGGAAGACGCATCCATATTGTGAGCCATAGGCTGGCTGCCCACCAAGTAGCAGACTGAATGTAATCTGGTCCTTCTATTTCTTAAAGCTTTTAATACGAAGGAGCCTGGTCTCTCTCAAGAACTCCTCATTAAAGTGTAAAACACTCTCCTGTAGTTTTGACGCTGGGAAGGCACTATCCTTCCATGAAGTCTATCACTATCTTATGGAAATCTCTCCCCCAGGAGGTCACTGAGCCCAGAGCTGCAGCTGTGTTTTAATAAGGGCTGGATAATTTTATGACCAATAACATTTGTCGTTACACATGCTACAAGAAGGTTAATCAAATCTCAGCCTTCAGGGCATAATCTGCATTCCCGCAGGAATTTTCCTCCAGAATTCTGTGTTTGGCTGGAGAAACTCACTTCCTTCCTTGTACATTAGTTGTTGACCGTTGTGCCATGATTTTGGATTTGCTCAGCGATTGTTTCTCTTGTTGTCACCAAAATATTCCAGTATTAAAACTGGGGGCATAAAACCTGAGTGGCATGGTTTCAAGGCGACCAGCTTTCAAAGCTCTATGCTTTTAGGCCATTCCTTTTTCAACTTGAAACTGTTGTGAGGCTGGAATATTCAATCTATCTGTTTCATTTGCTTTGTGGAGCCAAAGTTTAAGGCAACTCTCAGACCTGAGATACCAAATATTTTTCCAGCGTTTCTCTGTTGCTTAGGAAACCCATAAACTGGTTCAAACATCTCACTTGGGGAAATACTGAAGTGACATTTAACTCAGAAATAAACTGCCTTTGGTTTGCTAAAGAAAACAGCATCACTGCCTGGAAGGGCAGCAGATCAAAATAAAGAGGGCAAGAGGGAAAGAAGAGAGGACTTTTGAAAGCTGAAGTTGAAGTGAGTGCAACACAAATTTTGAGATGGTCAATGTTTTTTCTTTGGTTTGGATTATATGGCTAGATTAATCTATGGCATTTCAACTCATGCTATAATGAAGAAGTAAAGTTCCCCTCTCATCTGAAGGGTAAAGAGATCCCAAGAAGACTCACTGATATTTCATGAAGAAAAAGGGATAACAGAGGTAACCAGAAATATGACCTAGTTGTCCATAGGTTCAAGGGTTTCTGTTAGGTTCCGTTGAGATGCTCTTTTTTTTTTTCATTCTTTTTGGTTCCAAGAATTGAACCCAGGGGTGTTCAACCATTGAGCCACTTTCCCAAGCCCATTTTTATTTCTTAATTTTGAGACAGGGTCTCACTAGGTTGCTGAGGCTGGCTTTGAACTTGTAATTCTCCTGCCTCAGCCTCTTGAGCCACTGGGTTTAACCAGCATGTACCGCCTTGCCCAGCGAGGTTCTCTGTCTTGATCTGCTCTAGAATCTGTCTGCACAAGGCTGTCCTTGCAAGTTCAGTATGACCAAGGCCAGATGTCTCCCACCATGGTGGAGATCTCTACATTCACCTACTCCTTCTCATGCTGAGTTCTCTAAATGCAGTATAAGCCAGGTGCAAAGAGTCTGACCCCAGCCTGCATGATTATTGGAGTGTGTGTGTGTGGGGGGGTGGTGTATGAAAGAGAGAGATAGAGAGAGAGGGAGAGAAAGCAACAGATACAGATACAGAGATCAACCACTGACTTACTTCCCATTTGAGCATCTGGATAGGAGGCAACTTGGGCCTACTGTAGGTTCCCTGGGCTCCTGGGCTGAGACTGGAACCAAGTAGATATGGGATGAGTGGGTAGAGCCCAAGGACAGCAGCCAGGGTTCTAGAGAATGACACTCTCTACCCCTTAGCATTTTCCTGGACTTTGGCTCTGACTGTGGAGTATCTGGAAATAAGTGGAATGAGTAAATTCTGTTAACTTGGATCCCAAACTAAAAAACAAGGTCCTATTAAACTGTAGAATATGCACTTAATTTCTAGACCTTCATGCTAAGCCAGAAAGATTAGAATATCAAAGTGAACCTAAAAGTCATCTGAGTATTCAGATTAATGGACCAGTCTCTGCACCTTCCAGATATATAATCAAGAACATTATGGGACATTCCAAAGGAAATTGGAGTGGAAAGGCACCCAGGCTTATTACGCCCCTCCTGTGCAGGGAGAGCAGTTGAAGCCATGTACTCTGGTTGCTTCAAGCACAATCTTGTATTTCCCCAGTGGGTTTCAGCTCAGTTTGTGTCAGTTTATGTGTACAAACAGATTTTTAAAAATTGTCCCCTGCTAAGGGAGCTGACATCTGCCACTCTCAGAAATTAAAAATGACAGACACCCCGAAGGGTGAAAGGCTGTGAACTAATCGGCTGGTTTTTCCATCAAAAATAGAAACCACTCAGGCTCCACTATCTACAGAATAGACAGCATTGTCTAATCCTTGCACTTAGTGGAGATTTCAGGTGATGAAGGAAGGTGATCAGCCTAGTTCTGATTGTTAACGTTGCTGTCTTCTCCAGCAAAACCAAACCAAAACCATTCTCACCCATGCCTTCCCCTTTCTCAGATTCAATGCAGTGCCCAGTCTACCAGACTCGGCAGATGATGGAAGTGTGTGATGAGATGCTTGATAGTTTTGGATTCCTCATGTTTGTCACCCTTTGAGGCTCCTTTCATCTGTAGTAGCTACTTCCCCTCTCTACTGTGGAAGAGAAAGAAAACAAGCAGCGAGTCTTTTGAGAGGAAAGCCAATGGAGTAGAGTTGAAAACAGAAGTTGCTATCTATTTTAGTCAAGCTCTTCAGGAAAGGGGGCTGGAATTGGAACCAGAATTCTGTGAAAACTGAGGCAACTTCTCTCCACCTCTCCTTTCTCTCTTGCTACCTCAGATTTTCTCTGGCTGTTTGCTCCATATTTTCCCCACTGTGGGGAGATCACATTTCTTTGCTTTCCCATACTTCCTGGTCCTAATCACTTCAGCATGTATGAACCCATCATAGCCTCTCCAGCTCCTCTCAACATTCTGACCTTTCGGGTCAACTCCTATCCTAATCTGCTGCAGCCTCTTGGTATATTCTAATTTGTGTTCCTGTGTGTGTTGGGGGATGGGGGAGGTGGGGGATGGATGGGAGATGGAATCAGTTCATCATTTTTTTTTTTTAATTGGCAGTACCGGGGATTGAACCCAGGGCTTTGTGCTTGCCAGGCAGGTACTCTACCAACTGAGCTATATCCCCAGCCCCTCAGTTCATCATTTTGCAGCAGGACACTTCATGGGTTGCTGGACATCTTATCCAGTGGCTACCCTTGGGTCATGTGCCCAGCCTTGTTCCATCAACTCTGGTTGGGTTATGTGGTTAAAAAAAAAAAAGGCCTCACAATCCTTTTGAAGGTTGTGTGGTAGGTACACACCTTGATTGATATTTCAAGTCCACAGCCTCACATTTATTGAACATGTATGATAGGCATCAAGGGTGACAGGCATCAAGGGTGATCAAAAGTTGAATCTTCCATGTTTCAGAAGGACTCAGTTTCTCATTTACTCCCTATATATGTAGCACAGAGGGAAGGTAAAAGTGACCACAATCAGAAGTGGATAAGAAATAGCGGGGAGCACATTGGACAGATGGCAGAAGTTTGAGGCTTAATAAGCCATAACCAGATTTGTGGTCCTGATCCAAAATCCAGAACACATTTTCTTCCTCTTTGGTCTTGCTCCTTGAGTGTGAAATTGAAAGAGGGACAGGTCCTTGAAAGTGACTGAAAATCCATATTGAAATTCAGCCAATGGGACTCAGCTAAAATCTCATCTTCTTCTGACCACTCTAGTCTGAAAAGATGGCTCTCTCCTACTGCCTTGGCTAGCAGGGTACATGTCTAAACAAGCATCTGCCAACTATTTATTTTATTTCCCCTTAATGCCAGATCTTCCCATGATTCTCAGAGTTGATGTTCTCTGAGGTGAAGTAAAATGAACTCAGAATATTGGAAGGAGATCCTCTAGGAGGAGCCTTGGTTAATGTTTGAATATACTATGCATTAAAAAGCAATTCAATCCCAGAATTTGCTTCGTAAAATATTCAGGAATTTCGATGATGCAAAATCAAATAATAGTGCTTGAAATGTCCAAGAGATGAACTTTGAGGAGATAATCTCTTGCTCCACTGAGAACATGGTGTTGAGAGTAGTTGCTCAGGCGAAGGTGAGCTGTGATGGTCAAGGCATGTCTGCCTGGGGAGGCCTGGCATGAAAGGACGTTCCAAAGGGAAAACTGAAGAAGAGACTCAGAATGTAGCCCAGAGAATCCCCACCCACTCTGGTTCCAGAGTGAGTGTGTGGAAGGAGGGGCAGAATTTAAACTCAACTGCTTGGTTCCCTTGTGACCTGGTTGAAAGGTCCATTTTAAGAGCTTGGAACTTTATCCAAGGATGTAATATTTCTTTCCCTTCAGTTAATATAGACTGTTTAGAAAACTCCTTTAAGAATTTCAGCTGGACCAGTAATAATTATCAAACACTCTTGTTAATAGATAGTTAAATGGCAAGAGTCATTTCCAGTTATTGACATTATTATATTTTCTGTATATTTCAACTCATTAACAGCAACAACAAAAAAGCAGCCACAAAAACACAACAAAGAAAAATAAACCTGAACAATGGTAGGGCTGAGCAGTGGGAAGTGCGGTCAAGTCGCCCACGGAGTCCTTATAAAAAACAATCTTTTAAATATGTATTTTAATGTTTCTAGCAATTCGGCAAACTGAAACCATATTGAAAATGAACAACTGACTCAAATAAGCCAAAGCATGCCTGAGGCAACTCTAAGCTTCCCACCAATTTGGGGTTAACTTCCATCACTCCTAACATTTGTGAGAGGATATGATTCTGAATAACATAGAAACGAAATCACAAATTCTACACACAGAATAAATTAGGTTAGGAGCAACACACACTTCAGCATTATTAAGCCTGCCGCTCCTTCACAACTTCTGATCTTGCACCAGACGAAAGGGTCAGGAAAGGAGACCTGTGTGGTCGGATGAGAAGGAGCTGCCAGCAGGTAGTTGGGACACCATCAGGCATTACTCTGGGTACCCTCTGCCCTTTTTCCTTTGTGCTTTAAGCAGTCAGTATCTTGTGAAGAATCCTATATTATTATAATTCTTATTCTGTGCCTTCAGTCTGATCCCCTGGCTATACCTTGGTTTCTTCATTTGTGAAACATGGAAAATCATTCTCAGCAGGCTGAAAAAAAGAACACTAGAAACCTTCATGCATTGACCCCTACAAAACCATCTCCATTTATTAGCAAATTCTTTAAACTCCCCCACTTTTCCCCCCTTACATATATAAGGCTAATAGAAAAGAAAGGAAGTACCGGGATTTGAAATGAAAAAGGATTTTTATATCTCTTTCCTTACCTAGGGAATAGTTGTTTTAAAACTCATTATTAAAGGGGCAGGTAAAGGGAGAGTTAAAAAAGAAGAAAGGTCAGAGAGATCCACCACTTTGCCCCTTTTATGTCCCAAATATGCAGGGAGGTCCGAATCCTGAGCAGTATCAGATTTTGCTTTTAGAAATGCTTAGGAAGGGAAAATGATGCCAGCGACTCTGTGAGGGCAGCAGCATCCCAGGGCACAACAGTGGGCTGAAGACCTGAGGATAAAAGGACAGAAATAGCAATTTCATCACTGTCCCCTACCAAGGTGAATCTGAGAAACTTCACTACCTTGTTTTTCCATATACATTTCAAACATTCCAAAAAATAAAGCAACAGAGAATACAGGCAAAGTTTCCCAGAAGGCCTTGTATGTGTGTGTGAAAGGGAAGCCCCTCATTGGGTTGAAACCACAGGATGAGGGGGGTGCAATGGAGGCTGGCCCCAAGTCCCCACCTTGCAGAGCTGCCTTTGTTGCAATGAGTATGAAGCATACTCCTTAACTTTTCCTTACTTTGGCTTTTTTTGGCTAGTGTCACATTCTTATAAGTCACAGTCTAGCTTCTCCTGTCCGTATTTTTTACTGCACAGAAGGTTTCCCAATTTGCAAGCGTTTGCAGCACGGCTGGGCCCGGAGATAAAACAGAATGTGTATGTAGTACAGTATGCATTCAGCTGATGCACAAGATTCTCTCCACCATATGTGCTAAGTAGTGTGCTTTTCACTCGAGGTGCCACTGCCAGAATCGCCAGGAGCACATGAATAAGAGGAGGAGAGACGCTATAGGCAAGGTGGCACAGGCCTGCCCCACCTGGGGAGGGCACCTTGGCCCTCAGAACCTGCCTGCCTTCTTGTCCCCCTCTTTAGTTCACATCTCACATGGTTTTCCACTGTCCACTTGACACAGCCCTGCTGTCATCCTGCTCCCTCAGGCTTGGCCCACTCTGCCAGCCATTGTTAAGGCAAGTGTGGAGTCCAGGTTGAACTTCCAGGAAGAGGGAAGAGGACATAATTAGCACCATGCCATTGAGGAAAAGACTGGTTAAAAACCCATCAGTTACAGAGCAATGACATGAGGGGAAAACCAGCTGATGTGTTTTTCTTCCCCCTAAACATTTATTGTCCTTCATTTACCACAAAGTGTAGCTTTCCAAGCTTCTTTATTTGAAAGTAATACCGGTCTGGTCTTTGCAGGGGAATCTTCCAGTGGAACATCTTATCTGAAAAGAATGATTTCGTAATAATAAGAAAAAGAAGAAAACAAACAAACAAACAAAAAAGACAAGGTCCTAAGCAATTCAGCAAGACCTTGTCTCTAAATAAAATACAAAAAAAGGCTATGAATGTGGCTTAGTGGCGAAGGACCCCCGGGTTCAATCCCCAGTACCAAAAACAAAAAACAAAAAACAAAGGATATAAAAGATTTGTCCTTTCTATTCTCCTCTTTGTATCTCTTTGTATCTTTTAGCCCTAAGTAAAACCAGTCAAGAGAATTTCTATTTCCATGTTGACTGCCTAAAATTTGAATCATCACCTTCTTTGACTTGACTGAAAATTTACTGTTTGTATTTTGACCAAAAGATGTTATTGGACATACAACTCAAAAATCTTTTCTAGAATTACACTGACAGTTACATGGCGGTTCCAACCACTCTCTTATCAACCAGGTGTAGAAAACAAGACCTTGCCCTGCTTTAAAGAGGGAAATAAAGCCACAGCACAGCCAGCTCCTTTCACTCGTCCTTTAGCTCACAGCCACCAGTCTGGGAGGCCCCGGACCACAATGGGGAATGCCTGGCAGAGAGGAGAGTTGGTCTGTATTTGATGAACATCCACATAAGTGCAGCAACAGCCTTGTTATACTCAATCCATTGTGATTCCTCTTTGTTCATTGACTTTGAGTTACTTGCCGGCTTCCTCTTCTGGCATGTTACCAAATACCCTCTGGGTCAGTAGAAAGTGGAATGTTGGTGTTTAGGTTCTTCATGAATGCAGAAGAATGGACTGCTTATTACTGTATCCACAGCCAAGGATGGCTCCGAGGGCTGCTTGCATGCTACCATGCCTCTTCTGACCAGTGGGGTTGGGAGCTTCTTGCCTTGTGAAGATATAGTTGGAATAGCAGGTTTCCTGGGTTTCAGCCTTGTCCTTTGTCACTGAGGGGTCTGGTGGAAGGTTATGTTCAACCCAGGGGAAAGAGTGGGCTGATGGCAGATGCTGTCCTGTTCACGTGGACATCTCGGTGGGCAGAGAGACAGCTGTGGTAGTGGGTGCTCCTCGACAAGCAAGGGTGATGTGCTCTGGAAAGGTCAAAGACAGGAAATGGTGGGGATGATGTTGAGTTGTCCAGGAAACCTGATCGACTGTCCATGGTGGTCTGCTGGCATCTCCATTACTAAACACCAGGAGTCAAAGAAGAAATGTCCTGCATTTTATTGAACTCTCTGTACAGTAGGAAGGGTTTCTCACAGCCTTGCAGAGCATCTTTGGCCAAGGTGAAGTGCAGTCAGAGGCTCCAGTCCTTCAGATGACACATTTTCACTTTGCAGTAGTGACAGTCACAATGGAACTCGATTCTCATTCGCTGGGTAATTGGTTATTTTAACACAAACTGTGACTAAGGAACATGATTACACACCTGTCAGCCACATGATGGGAAAGAGAGCTGTCTGTGAGCAGAGGAACAGGCCACATTTCTACTCAGGTCTCCGTGGAGTCTTCTCCATCAAAGATGTCATTTTTCATTTTTACCTTGAAACAAGACAGACATTATAGCTGCTGCCTTGTCTGTATCATTTATAGGAATTGCTGCCACAGATGCTAATCTTAACTAATACAATTTCATTTTGATTATATCTTTGTAGACATCAGATCCTAGAGGACAAGAGGGCAGGATGTAATATAAAGAAACAAATGAGCATCAACATTATGTGCTACGTATAAAGCAGCTTCCTGTGGCAAGGCAAGGGGTAGGGAGAGAGAGACAGCTAGATGTTTTATACAAGAAGGACATTTTACTTTAAGATGAGATCAATCAGTAAAGTAAAAGGAGGCCTTTTCAAGTTGCACAGGTGACGAAGGGATGGAGTTCTCAGTTATGCAGAAGAAATTACCAGGTGATGATGAGTCATGCCTAAGGATTGTAAAGAAAAAATGGTGTGTCAGAAAGATGGAGATGAACACCAAGTTAAAAATAAAATCATAAAAACCAAGGCTCTTAGACAGCAATTTTGAACTGAATTCTAAACTGAATAAGGACCTAATAAAGTCTGCAATGTTACTTAAAAAGAAAACTACTCATGTTGGGGGTGTAGCTCAACTCTACTGTAGAGACCTTGCCTAGTAAGTGCAAAACCCTGGGTTCCATCCCAGCACCAACAAAACAAAACACACACACACACACACACACACACACACACACGCACACACACTCACACGAAAATCCAACCAACCAAGCAACCCCAAACAAAATTCTAGACTTTCAAATCAGAAAGTATTAGCTAACTTGCACACTTTCTGCAAAATGGTGAACTGAGTATCCATTTGTTCAGAAGCTCTTCCTCTCTTCCATTGCCTCTGTACCCCTGTCTTTGGTGAGGCTTTTCAGCTTGGAAAGAGCATGTAGATTACAATGTAAGTGTGCCCCTCCTCTGCTGAGCACAGAAGTCTGCAGATGACAGAGGTCTACCCTGTTACTGAGTTAGAAGCGTGGTTTATATATTAGTAGCTGGAAAATAAGTAATAAAGAGTGATGATGTGACTGGTAATCAAGTAGGTTGACATGGAAATCTTGCTTAGCAAGAATTCTTTGGTGTGGTGAAGGCTGTGGAGTTCAAAATACAGCAGTGCCATGAGCCGTGGGTGAATGGGGCTGCTTGTTGATGGAGATGCTGTTCAGGGAACACCTAAGATGTGAGGAGATCAAAAGAAAACAGGCGAATGCTTATTCACAGGGAGCAGAACCCATATTAGGTGGTGGGAGGGATAGAAGTGGCTATTAAGTGTTGATTGTGTCAGGGTCAGTGGAGGATTCGAATCCTGATTAGTGGATGTTGATACATTTTTCTAAGATGCCTCAAATCTTTGCCAGTGTTGTCTGATTGGCATTTGCCTTGGCTGCTGAGCATACTTCTAGCTGCTTGCAACTTAATTTTAATCAAGACTTTAATGATAAGAAAAGGTAGTGAGTCCTCACGCCTTCCTGCCAGCTGCATTTATTTTTCTCTCTAGGAAAGGAGGCAGATTGGTGAAATCTAAGTAAATGTCACACACAGAGTGCTTACTCTGTGCCAGGCATCGTGTGGGGCATGTGAAGGATTGTCTCACTTAATCTTTGCCACAGATTTCTAAACTTGATGTTTCCCATCCCATTTTACTGATGTTTAGGTGCCCTGCCCTGCCCTGCCCCCATCAGTGGTGGCACCAGGAATCAAACTCCAGTTGGTTGGCACCAACTGGCCCTCTTCATCCCTCTCTGTACTAATGTCCTCAATCTAGTGGCACATGGGATGGTTGGCATTTTTCTTGCTTCTTACTTTTTCTTGTCTGCTTTTGAGAACATTTTCTACTTCTTACCTGTCATAGTTGGTTTTAATTTTATAAAATCAAAATTATTTAAAAAGCTAAATTTTTCATAAGATATAAATGTGTGATCTTTAACACTTTAAATTATGAATGGATAGACCTTGGCAAGGGACCATTTGCTTTATTGTTATCATTGAACTTAAAAAATTAAAATGTTTTGACCATATGGGTTGAATACAGTTCATTTTAGGTGCATTAGTTACCCAAATTACCTATTCCTGACCGGCACGAAGGGATGCTCAACAAACGAACGAACAAATGAATGAACGGATGGAGAGCCAAGGGAAACATTATTTAAGTGGCCCTGCCATGGCTGTCTGCTTTCTGTGGAGTCACAATGCCGCACTTAGTGGTTTTATATGAATACAGAGTAGAGTATCCTAAGTTTATGGAACTGTGCAAAATATTTTTATGATTCAAAGACAGGGTCTGTCATTCATTAAGGCAAAGAAATTAATGAAGTTTCTTTATTACACTTGGACACCTGATTACCTGTAAATGCTGCTGGTTTTTTATTAATAAGGAAGGTTGAAATCTGTAATAATTCAGTCAAGTGATCATTCTTAATCCCCTTTTGCTATTTTCCACATCAAAACAGAGCAGTGTTTTGCTTTATGGTTAGGCAAGAACCACAAAAAGAGTTTTACTGAATCTAGAATCCTGTGTTCTTGAAAACATGTGTTCATCTTTCTAGGTCCCAGAGAAAAGATTTGAGCTCTGCCTCTCACCTTGGAATTTCATAATTTTCGATTGTGCATGTACAAAAGAAATCAAAATTTAAGTTTTCAAAACAAGCAAGCCCCCAGTGAATGGTCTGCCCCTGGGTGTCTGCTTCTCACTCTCTGTTCAGGGCTTCTCACTCAGGCTCCCTGGCACCGCCTGTTTCCCCCTGCAGCCCCCATCCTCCTCTCCTCCCATCTCTGCACAAGTGCAGAGTGCTCAGAGCAGCTCTTCTCCATCCTGGCTCAGGGTTGGCGTCTGCCCGGCCTTGAGCTGTGCTCTTGTTGCCTGTGTTCCTTCAGCCTAGTAGGCTGGCCCCTTCACTGTCCCTCCATGTATGCCACGCTGGCATCAGTCTTTCACCATAGGGGACAGACCAGAGGGACAAGAGTGATGATCTTCTGCCTTCTAGTAATACCTGCAGTTTCTGTTGCTCATCATCACGTGACTGCTGACTGTTACTGTGCCTGGTGTCACAGAGCCCAGCTTTGTCTTTGGAAGCTCTTGAGCCTTGGGCCAGTTACTTAACTACGCTACACTTCGGTTTCCTCACTGGCGAAGTGGAGGCGATGTGGTAATAGAGATTTCATAACGGTTTTGGGAGCGTCAGTGAAATGAAATCTGTAAAATAGCTTGCACAGTGTTGGCACAGGAAAGTCATGAAATCTTATTATTTTCAAAGTGACTTCTATATTGAGTTTTCTTCCTTTGTGCCTGGTGAGAGCTCCATGAAGCAGTCATTGAGTTGGAAGGTTCTGGAAGTGGTGATGCTCTCCCCAGTGGCCTCTGGTCAGGAGCCTCCTTCTGGTGGATGCCATCTAGAGGAACAATGGGCAGTTGAGATGCCAGGGTCTGGAAGAACTGGAATAGTTTGGGAATTTTGATAACCAGAATGGCTGGGAGGGGGAAGGAATGGAGCAAATGGTCTGACTGCTCACCATGCAGGCTGAAACCACATATTATTTTTCTCAACTTATACCAAGAGGGATGTGGAAACACAGGCCACTTTTTATTGCTTTTTCTGGCTTTGACTCCAAAATATACCTCCTTGAAAGGTATAATAATAACAAAAATGACAACAATAAAGTGGGTGACAGAGGAGCAAGAATGAACTAGGGTCGTCATACAGAGATGAACCTTAGCTTGATACTCAGTGGTTGGCTCTACCAGGCCTGTCCCTAAACCCCAGTCAAATTCCACTGAAATGATTATTCTCTATTTAAACATGTCATAGTCCCACCTTTTATTACCTCCATTCATCATCTGCTGAATGGCTGGGATTTAAAATTAAGACTCTAGAGAGTACCATTTGAGCAGAGGTCATTATTTATGAAGCCCCTCTGCCGCCATCTTTACATTTGGTTCCTCAGAGAGGCTGACTGGTCCTGGGTTTGATAATTTAGGCCTTTTTCATCTTTAAGCCTAATGACGCCTCCGTTAACAGGTCAAGTGGCACATGGATTGTAATTGAAGCTGTCAGGAAGACCAGCCTGTTCAGAATCACATCCGGACTTCACACTCTGAGAGACCCAGGGGGCAAAGCCAATGGATGTGTCACCCCATCTTTCCCCTGTGCCTGCATTCACTGGCATAAATCAGCTTCACTACATGTTGGTCAGAACATTTATGTGGATAGTCTACAATAAAAGTCAGGATTTCATTCCAGTCCTGGGCTTTCCTCTTCGTGTTCAGGCTGATTTTAGATCTTTACAAACATTGTATGATCCTCACTATATTTCCTCCTAAAAAAATCTTATTTTTAAGACAAATTGTAGGATGCTGCCTATAAAACTGTCCCAAACCAGAGCAGTGACCGGAGCAGGATACCTTCCTGCAGGTCAGAGAGAGGATCAGAGAGGCAGGATGAAGGTGTATCCATGGGGAACAGCAAGCTCTGGACAGACCAAGTACACAAATCAAAGGGCCCAAGGTAGGGCCGGAGTCAGGGTGTGGGTAAGTGGGGATTGGTGGGGAAGTGTGCTCAAAACTGAGCTGACAGAGATCCAATGAGAGAGCAGGGTGATGTTTAAGAACAGCCTTGGAGCATCTGTGGGCCTGCTTAGTTGGTTGGTGGGTATCCAGGGATGGTGTAGATTGAGGCTTAGCTTAGGAACCACCCAGAGAAAGTATAGGTAATTCCATCATATTCTGACCTTGATTATGGCATGTCTGTGGTTTCTGATGTGAGAAAAAGATGTTGTTGATCTGAGTGCTGAGCCCTATTTCAAATGACAATTGTGACATCATGTCTTTGTCAAGTATTACTATTAGTTCAGAATTTATACTCCTTGACCTCAGAATTAGAAACTAATTCAAAGACACCATTCGGCTCACTTGGTGACTCATAGCTGTCCATGAGTACCCTCTCCAGGGTTATGCCCTTTGAGTTATTTCTTTCAGAAATGGTGAGAAATGTGCATTGATTCATCTACATCCTCTCACATGTTTTCCAGTGTCCATCTCCCCTTTGCCAAGACCTGTATATGTGTGACATGATAGGTCACTGTGAAGGGTGTGTTCTGTGACTATGGCACAAAGCAGGCAAACTCATCCAGGAACATAACCCAAGCCTCTTGCAGCACACTCTCGGCATACTCCCACCAGTTGAACTAATTAGCTATGGACCTGTTCAGGGCTACATTGTTGTATCAGCCTCCTGCTAATAATGGAGGGTGCTGTGGACTGAGTAGAGGGTGGCAACTGGCCTTTGGCTCTCTGAACACCCTGTCCCACCACCTTGGACAATCACTGCTGGCCAGGCCTGTTTCTCAGCAAGACAAGTACAGGGACCCAGTTTAACTTATTTATCCAAAGGTATCCAGTGCTTCGATGAACTGATTCATGTTAACCAGTCACAATCTCAATTTGCATTTATGTACCAGAGTGTCAGGAATGAATAAGACAGCACAAATGTCCTTTGTAGTCTGTATAGCATCATCTACAGGATTAATAAAAAGTAATATGATGTTGATGATGCTTTTAGAAATTCATAAAGGAAATTGCTAATGGATCTGAATAGTTGAGGAACGTCTGTAGCCATGTCTTTTCTGCTATTAAGGGACCTAAATACCATAATCAATGATCTGAAGGCAACTAAAAAAGTCAGGATAAAGAAACTAAGGATTAATTTCATCAGTTTTGAAGTTCCAGCTCCCCCAGGCTGTGCCTGAGACCTGCTGACGTGCACTGCTCTGCCTTTCTTTTTCACTGGGCTCTTTGTAGCCCCCCACACCCCTGGCTTCTGTTTCATTTGTCATTAAACACCATCCTTTCCTAATTTCCTTAGTGTATTCGATCTTGGAATGCAAAACTAAATAATTATGAAAACCTCCCTTAATTAATAGTATATATTTTAAATTTAATGATGCCAGTATTTCCTAGTTATTGCATACTGATTTCCTTTTGCCACTAGCACAGGGGTAGTAAATCATCAGGGGATAGAACGGGACCCTGGAGGCAGACTGCATGGGTTTGAATCACGGTTCCACCACTTGTTAGCTTGTGTGACTTTGCATAAACTATATAACCTCTCTGAGCCCAAGTTTCCTCACTTGTTAAAATGGAAAGAATGATAGCACCTACCTCCCTGGAAGTATGTGTATAGGTGTGAGCATTAACTATGTTAATGCAAGCAAAGTACCTAGAATGATGTCTGGTGTGTACCTAGGGGCTGAAGACATGTTAGCTGCTATTAGTCCTGATAACATCCAGAGCAGTATCTTAATCTGATCAGCGGTGTGTTTCCGAGTCCCATCAGAGGCCAGGCTGTTTGTGGGGGAGACATCCTGTAAATAGTACAACTCCTCCATAATGTCGGGATCCTTTTCTAACCTTGCAGATGGAGGCTTGGAATCCTCTGTAGCCCTTGCCTACTTCGTATTTTCTCAAATTTCTCAGGTCCTCCATGAGGTCTGCATATAAAGATATGAGCCCAGCCCCTGCTGCCTAGTCATTTCAGAGTGCAGGAATAAAAGGACTAACTGAAATGTCTCGATTAGGCCAATTATTTAAGCATTTTGTAGGTGCCAGCCGATAGCAAAGTGGAATCATTTGTGTTCCACTGCCTTTTGTTTCCCCTCACAGGTCTCTGGGTAATAGATGCAAATGAAGAGAGAAAAAAGTCAAAAGGCAGGCAGTGGGCTGAGGGGAGTGGGGGAAGGGAGCAATCAAGGAGCTGGGATAATCCAGTGTGGATTAAGGGTCCTGGAAAAATCAGAAGCTGGCAGGGTGTGATCATGGTGTGGCTTTAGCTGACAATAAAAATGTAAAAGAAGGGGGCTGCGTGCCCTTGCTGCTGGGCCTTACCGATGGACACTGACCAGACAAAGGCACTCAGGTGACCTGACAAAGAGCAGTGCAAGATAAATGGATGTGGGTCACCTGTCCAATAATAGAAACATAGATTTAAAAACAAAAAGTAAAACCAGGGATTTTCAGAGCCACTTAGGAACCGCTCTGATTATCCCAGGCACGGTTGTAATATGCTGGGACCAGCATGATATATTTTAGTCCATGTGGCAGCTGTATTTCGGGCTGATGTGGAATCTGTTGCCGTAACTGTTGTGCAATCCATTAGGGCCCGTGAGTAAGGGCAGCCATTAATCAGGCCCAAGATCAGCGTATACACATACAGTTCTGAGTGGCTCTGACCTGACATCTTTAAGGAGATGCTCATGGAAGCCATAAACATGATTCAATTCCCATTATCTTCATGTTGCATATTTGTTACCGTTATTCTTTGAAGACTCCAAATTGGATATTAAAAATTTATGATATATATAAGGGTTTGCATGGAGTGAAAAAAATAGCGGCAGCAAATAAGGCCTTCTCATCCATCAGAGGTGTGTGAGCTGTCAAAAGAGCCTGTGGAGGGATGGAGCAGGCCTGTCTGCTTGCCAGTGGAAGAGAGTTATTAGGAGAACTTCGTTGGGGAAACAGCTTCTCTCCTTTGGTCTGCATGCTAAATGGGAATTTAAATACATTTTGTTAAAAGAACAAAGTAAAACAGCACCACTGCAGGAATCCCCATGGACAATCTTTGAGAAGCAGATGAAAGGGAGGGCAAGGGATCCTGATGCAAAGATTAGTGGCAACGTGAACTGAACAGATGCCTGGATCCAGAAATTGATGTTTCCAGGTTCCTGGAGACTCTCCAGAGCAGGGAGCCTAATGCCAGGTAGGAGTTCTCTGCCCAGCAGAAAACTCTCTGTGGGAGCTGCATGCACACACAATGCAGTCTTTTCAGTGACTTGAATATTGGCATAGAAGCAACTCATACTGCAGGGATCTCTGATTGTACAGGTAGGCAGTTCAAAGTAGAGAAAAACAAAACCTTTCTGGGCCTTGGCTAAGGCACAAGAAAGGGTTAATGAATCTACTCAACATATATTTTCAGGGTTGTTTGTTACACGAGCATGGCTAGGGTTTCATTCAGTTTGTACGCTCAAAGGCCTCACTGATTGGAGGGGACAATCATCATATGTACAACGCAACAGATGGAATGGAAATACATACAGGGACACCAGGCATAGAGACCATGTTAGGACTAGGAGGAAGAATTCATGAATGGCTTCATAAAGGAACTGCAGTCTGAATTCAGGCTTAACAGGTGCATAAGAATTTTCCAGAAGTGGGGAGGGAGATGAAGTCTCGTTTTGCCCAAGGAGAGGGGATAAAAGACAGGAATCCAGCTGAAGGGAACTAGGGCTTCAGTCATGAGGAGCGGGGTCACTGAGATGAGAGCAAGTAGGGGAGAGGGAGCTACATCTGAGACCTCCCCATGTTATTCCAGTCAGGGGCAGGAGTGACTGGAGAGCTCCTAGGTGTCTTCACTGAAGGACAAAAGAAATGGGCTGTCACAAAGGTGTCATAAGGGTGTCATCACACACTGCAGGGCAGTATGTGATAGTTGCTGTTCATTCTCTCTGGGCTTCCTCAGGAGAATGTGTGCATGTGTTTGAGATAGGAAGGATAGCTCAGAAAGTGGCACTCCAAGAGTTTTCCAAAGTGGAGTCTTTGTCTGTTACCTTGAATTTTGAAAAGAAATTCTATTACTTCTGGTTCAAAAAAGTAGTTCTAAAATATGAAATTAATATTCCCCTTTTTCCTCTGTAACTCTTCAGCTCTAAACCTTTTCTCACAACTTTGAGGTGCACTATTTCTGATGTTCCCAAGTCTGGTAACACCATATGTATGGGCTGCATCTGCTGCAGCTTGGAAGGCTGAGTCTGGAACCTCTACCATGTTAACCCCAGTTCTGATTCCAGGCAAAACCTTGCCTTGTTTTCAAAAGGTATCCTGACATCACAACAAAACTGAAGAGTAAACTCCCAGTCATCACAGGAAGGTACAATTGTACCTCCTTATCTCTCCACTCACATGACAACAGTGTTGACCTCTGTTGAACCTGAAACGTCACACTTCTTTAGGGTAGATGAATGGGGCTGTTTCTAGGATGTTCCACATTTCTCTAAAGGAGTTCTCCAGAGGAGAAAGAATGCTGATCTTGCCTGAATCTGGACATGGTACTGGGAATTTGACCCAGAGGAAGAAGTGGATTCTTTGGAGGAGAAATAAAATTTGCAGTATGTTAGAGTCAAAATTTAAAATCTCAATGATTCACAGGCAAGGAGAAGTGAATACAAAGTTTTAGGCAGACGATCTCTTGAAGTTGAGAGGCAATTAGCTTAAGTTACTCACATGATTTAATATTTATTTAAATGTTAGTTACACCATGGACACGTATCCATGTCTCTCAGCAAAATCCCCGTGCAGTTTCACTGAAGGATTCTGGTTTTTTTTTCCTGTTATGGCGAAAAGCAAAGTTTTCTTAAAACAATAGGTCAAAAATGCACCTTTGGCCTGACAATCACATTTGTCATTACACATTTGTAATGAAATGTAAAAAATAATCTCCCAATTGCATTTCCCAGTAGTGGCATAAATGTCTAGCACATTAGTCAGAATAAAGCTACTGGGAATAAGACACATGGGGAGAGTTAGCTCATCATGAAGTGTCTTGAGGTTCCTTCTTTCAGAAATTGTCACTCCAGAACAAAGTCAGTCATCAACATAGTTCTCTTGGCCCCAGTGGGTGCCAAGAGCTGCCAGGGGGGTGGTCCACTCCAGGCAGGCAATTAGGGAATGCATTGTCTGTAGAGAATTTAAGAGCAATAATAAAACTGGCTAAAAGTTGGTCTGTCTTATGTTGCTATCATGAGCAGTGATTTAGAGAATTTCAGTGTTTGCATCCTCCTCCCTGCTGGGGGTAGGTGGCTCCCTCTGTACCTCCCCCTTTAAGTCTTTGTCTGGTACCCCAAGTGTGGTGGATGTAGAGCAAGTCACTGGCTTTAATATGTAAGGGATTATAAAACATACTAGAATGATTCTACATGTAGGGTAAGGAGACTTGTATGGATTCTATGTCACATTGCCACCAGGTTGCTGTGGAATGATAAGTTCATTCCTAGTACTCACTGCACCAGGCAGTAGTCAAAGATAATGATGGGAAGACAGACCTGCTCCTGCCTGCCACAGCTTGGCGCCATGGGTGGAAGACAGAAACCACACCGATGGTTGCAGGGTTGCAACTGTGCTGTCAAGAGAAAATGAAGTGGAGATACTGGCCTTGGCTAGAGAGGTTCAAGAAGGCCTTTTTGAGGAGGCAGTGTAGTAGCTTTTCCAAGACTATTCGTCACACCCAAAACTAAGAAACAAACAAATAATGAGAAATTTGACCTACAGCTGGTCATGTCATATCTTGAATCTTTAGGGTAAGACCCACCTCAAGGGCCACATCCTATATCCTCCCAGTGGTTCACTTCAGCAGCTTGAGACCAGGTCAGAGAACATGCTGCCCACTCTGCCAGGGGACTCCTCTTGCTACCTGTAGGCACTGTCCTTAGATCAGGGGTTCCCAGCTCTGCTTGTACAGTACAGTCACCTGAAAAAAAAAAATCACCCATGTCAGAGCCTCACCCTGGACCAATTAAACCAGAACCTTTGAAAGGCAAGGGAGGTGGGGCAGTCACCAATATGTTAAAAAAACAAAACAAAAACACCCCAGATTACTCCAATATGAAGTCAGGGTGGAGAATTACAACCTTAGACAAATGGACTCATTCCACTTGGTCCTATGATGAAGATTCAAAATTTCACATTACAAAACTTCAGAACGCAAATGAGATGACCTTGGTGAGAAGCGAGTGTCAGTGCTTACGTGTGCACTTCGCATGCATCCATTTCTGTGCCTTGTGCTGGAGACACAGAAGGTGGCTAGAGAGTAGAATTTCTTGGGCTCTGGAGTCAGATTGGGTGTCCCAGGGCCCAGGCTGTGGGAATTCCATGCAGAGGCAAACATAAAGGCTCAATGAAGATGCAAGTTTCTGTCTTTCTCCATTTCCCAATCTCCCTACCCCCCTCCTTTTCTTCCATTACTGTTAAATTTAACCTCAAAAACCATTAGACCATATATGAAATGTGTAGTTCTTTTGAAGAATCACATTCAAATCTTAGATAATGGGATTTTTGTGTGTGTCTGTTAAACACATACAAAGTATTGTGAGCACCTTACATGTAAGTGGAATGAATGTATTTTTGCCACTAATGTTGAAAATATCCCTAGGCATCTGGTGTGTATGAATGTGTATACATAGTACATGCATAATAAACATATTCCACCTTATGAATATTTATACACAAGATACATATATATTGAATATAGACATACATATGTAAATAGCACCCCTTGTAAACTATATGCAAATTGTGTTTCTAAGCATATGTATCATAGTGCATCAGGAATATAATAAACCTACCACCAAGTTTAGCATATTTTGAGGTGGCATTTCTACAGAGTTGTTTATGATAGAGTCTAGTTACTATCCATATATAGATTTTTTTTCAATCACTTCAATGTTAAGTATGAACTAAAAGTAAGTCACTGGACATGGAAGAGTTAGAAAGATGAAATAGATGTAGTCCCTTCCTTTAAGGGACGCACACCTACACCTTACCGATTGGCTGAAAATTTCGTCATAATAATCTAATATTGCTGCTGTCCATTGGCATCTTATGGCTTTCCTACAACTGCCTTTTGTTATATACTCCCCTGCCACCTCCACCAGTTGGGGTTTAAAATGGTTCTCCTTGGAGCTACATTAACTTCCACCTTGATGTAGCTGCAGAGTGTTCCCAGTGTGCTGAGAAGGAACATCATTGGTTTCAGTTGCCTTGACAACCACTGGACACAATAACACCCACTTTTTTCAACTGTCACATATAGTTAATCCTATAACTATGTTTTTATTGTACTCAGATTCGGTGGTGGTGCTGGGTGTGGAAAAGGTACAATAAAAAGACATCAAGTCCCAGAGGTGTTAATAAATCTCAGAAATGAAACCAAAACAACTTCCCTGCAAACTTCTTATAACCCAACTATTATTGACCATGACATTTCACTTCCAAATTCCATCCAGTTCCCTCCTTGAAATAAGTAGCAGAAACCTTTAATAAAAACAAGCAATACATTCTCAAATGTACAAAATATGGATCCCTTTCTAAAATAACCATCCCCCGGATAGCTGGGGAGCTCTTAGTGACACACTCAGGGCAGGTTTCATAAAGGAGAAACAGTTCGTAAGCATTGTCCTTGCTTTGCCACTGATGTGTGCTCATTGTTTTCTCCCCCGCAATCCATACATCACAACAGGTAGTTCTCAGCTGTTCCCTTGGTGCCAGACATACATTTTATCTAAAGAGACAGCAGACAGAACTACCTGCTGCTTCCTGTGCGGCTCTCCCTGTGTTTCTCTCCTTTTTCCTACTTCACTGGGGCTTTTAAAAATCAGCTGGCAGGGAGCCAGGAGCTCATCATTTTAATGCAGTGCAAAATGGAATATGCATAATTATATGCAAGCCATATGTGAGGGAGACAGCTCAGCTGTGAATTTCAGGAGGCCAGGAAAGAGAGAGCAGTTAGGGCTAAGATGAGAGGAGAGCAGAGCAGAGAGCAAGTGTCACCTAAATGAATGGTTTAATGAATGTGTGGCAGGCACACCCCTTTCACCTACCTCTCCCTTCTCGCCAACTCCAAACCAGAAACCGATGGAGATTAGAAAGAGAAGACTATGCAAGTGGTATTGCTAATGGGTTTGGTTAATGTCTCCATTTAAACTTCAGTTTTCTTAATTAACAGTGTAGATCAAAATAACCAGTAACTTATAATGCAGCTTCTTAATTAAATCTTTTCTTTTTTTCTTTTTTTTTAAACTGCATTTGATTGAAGAATCATTGTTCTTACTAGATCATCACTCCATTCAGATTTTTATTTAAAAATTGAGGGGAATCAGTTTATCTCTTAATAGTATTACAATGCAAAATATAACTATGCAAATTGCTTTTCTTATGGCCTTGCTATTAGAATTTTTTAAAAGTGCATTATCTAGAGATTGCTTAAGCATGCCAAAAAGTTTAAACACGTATGTATGTCATGTAATCCTAAATGTGCAATGAACAATGCGCATTGGGAGACTAAAGTGGTGGTGATTTCAAAAAATTCCTTGATTTGGGTTTGCTTCATGTTGTTTTAACTATCACACCACAATGAATTTGAATGTTCAAACTAACAGTGTAAAGAAAAACAAATCCCAAATTTTGATATCTAAAAGGCGTACTGCGTATTTAAACAAACTTCTTAATAATGTTGTTATTTTTGGATTCCCGTTTGTTTAATGATCTGAGCTGTTATGCTTTTAGCTTTTTTTCTTCCATTATTTGTAAGTCCCTAAATAGGCCATTATATTTCCCTTCAGGCTAGAGATGAAGATGGACATGCTGAAAATTTTCCCCAGCAGCACTATGCTAAGGAAACTCCAAGGCTTGCCTTCAAGAATAACTGCGAACTACTTGTAAGAATAACATACTTACGACAAGTCTAGAATGTTACTTTAGCACAGTGAAAACAGTTTTTGAAAGGGTTTGTTCATTATTACATAATTTATGAAATATTACAGTTTTTCTGTGTAGAGTTCTAAATGCTAATTCTGATATCACTGAATATTAATTATAAGATCTCAAGTTGTTTGCACATCTTTTATATCTGATTATAGAGCTTGAATGGCCCTGTCTTTATGAGCTTGTTTTGTGTAGTAGTTTATAAGCAGCCACTTGGAGAATGGCTAGTAAAGTTAAAAATATGAAGACAGATGATATATGTAGCTTGGAAAAAACCCACCCCCACCCCACCCCTCCTCCTACACTAATTGCACACTATTGTAGGGGACAACCATTGTACTATTTCGTTCTGCTACGGAAGATAGCGAAGTTGATGCGCAGTACTCCCTTTAGAATTCAAGAATTCCTCCATTCTCTTGCCAAACTCCATCGTCTCTCCACTGCAGAAGGAGTCAAAGCAGTGACACGAAGGGGGGTGTTTACAAGTCGTGAGCGAGAGGACATCAGCTGTGACAGAAACTGGGTTCCAACGCAGGGTTAATTTGCTGTTCATTTTAGCATTTACAGTGAGACGAGATGAAAAGCAAGCAGGAATGCCTATTATATTTCTATTAAATGAATCTGTTGGGACCTAATGTTCTTGATTAGCTTTTGAAAATGAGTGCTCCGCAATGCGTTTTCTGTTTACCTAAAGTAAACAGAGAATGAATTGTCATTTATTTAGAGATTCCAGCACTGCTTTTGAAAATGAAGCTTTATGAAGGATCTAGCTACACTATCCCGAAACGTTCTTTTCTTTTCAATTGCATTAAAGCAAAACATTTGCTCCAACTAAATGAAAACGGGAAGAGAATGAGGATGCTCAGTTGTTACATTTTGAGGTAGTTTAATTTCTGTTTGGTTTTTCAGCCAAATATAGTACAGTTCTGCCAGGTCTCTACATTAGGAAATCCCACATGTAACAGTCTTTGGATTTAGCTCCCATACCAACTGTTCATTAAAAACAAAGTGGCCAAAGAGCAGAAGAGAGAAAAATGCAGGTCTTACCGTTCTAGCCACAGGAGCTAGATGTTGACAGAAAGAACCTCCTCTTCCCGGGCCACAGGCTGCAGGGTTACAATAGCTCCACTCATTCTGTGTGCCATCCCTTGACCAACCAATCCGCAGGCAGAGTCGCTGCTTTTACATGAAAATCACCTGATATTTTATTTGAAGGCTCTTAAACTTCCAGACCTGTTGGCATTACCTGTTCAGGGGAAAGGCTTTTTGCTCCAGTCTGAACATTTCTCTCCATAACTATGGTTAGACCAGAGGGGGCCATTTACGCTGTGTTTTGGTATCAGAATGCTTTGGGGGAGTCGCTTACTTCTTTTTGGAGAAATTGCTAAAAGTAATGTGCCGTATTTAATTTTTTTTTTCTATTTACTGGAAAAGTGAACATGCTTGAGTCCTGGCTGCGGTCAGTTTATACAGGAAGAAGTAAGAAGTAAATGTGAACATCTTGTCCAGTTGTCTTTAGAGAACACAAGCCTTTTATTACTGCTATGCTGATGCACCATTTTGTGTTGGCAGTAGTTTTGAGAGATTGGTATGATCTTCATCCTTCTAGCCACTGTTAGAAATGCTCTATTTTGTTCAGTATACTTTCCTGTGATAAAAGAAAAAGAAGAATAAAGAGAAAGCACTAGTAAGCTTATTTCTCCAAGGAGAAATTTCATTTTTTTTTTCAGCTGCAAGAAAAGTAATGGTGCTTGGCTGTTATGAAGTCCTGAGAAGTTATGCTTCTATATGAAAAAGACTTGTTCATTCTTAAGAGAGAAATAGGAAGTCCTTGGAGTTTTCTTAGTGCAACGTAGAGCAGATTTTTAAAGAATCTGTCAGAGAAGACTGCAAGCTCCTCTCCAGAGTGCTTTTTTAGCTTAAGGGTGGTTTTGCCTGCTTCTTGCATGGTTCACTGAAGCCAGAGCAGCAGTCAGTTAGCAAAGTGGGAGAAAGCATTGAGGGCACAGCTTTCTGCTAGGCTCCCAGAGGATCAGGAGCACATGGCTGGCAGGCTAGTCCTCTGGGTCATGGGCACTGTCAGACAGTGCCCTGGCCAGGTAGTCGGGATAGTACCTGGACTTTATTATTGATTGCTCAGTGTCTCTGCCCCTCCCCTCCAGCCTCTGCTTCTTGGAAGAGGGAGGAATATTAAGTAATCTAAACAAAACCAAAGTAAAATCGATGCCTGGAATACACAATTATGTATCATCAGAAGGCCCTGACAAAGAAAGCACTGGCTGATAGGAAAATCTGCTGTGCAACTGTAGATTTCCTGTAGAGTATTGATTTTTGCATTTAAATCCCAAACTGTGATATGTGCCTTCACACTTAATATACAACACAGATGACTAGATATTTAGCTTGGTGCCCAAGATTCTTTAGCTGGTGATTGTACAGTCGTTTCCTTATGCTTTTTTAAAATTGATTTTGAAAATGCAAGGCTGTCAAAATAAGTGACATTAGATAAAATAAGTGCTATGGACCACAGTTTGGTGTGACCACCTACCTCTTCAGAAATAGGGTGAGTGCATGTGTATGCACATGTGCACACACACACACACATACACACACACACACACACCAGGTATTCTGCTGGCATTTTCAAATTTCTGACCAGAAAAGACAATTTTCAGTAGAAGAAAATGTAGGAAATGTGCATCATGTTAACACTATAGTAACATGGCTTACAAGATCCCAGAAGAGGGAACATTCAGAACCAGCCATGGGTGACTACCCCTCACCCCTAATTCCAACTTCATTGTTGGACACTTTTATTATTTTTGCTTCATTATTTTGGAACTGGAAAGCTTCTCATTTCCCCTAATAAATTGCTCTTGTCACTGGTGGGCTTGGGTTACCAGCTAGAGCAGGAGGAGGTCCACAAGCGTATGGGTGAATTCACACCTTCTCATCAGCCAGTTCTTCCTCAGTTCTTGAAAACTGACTGAGAGTAAGACCTAGCAGATTAGGGCATATGCTGGGTCCTTGGAGGAAAAAAAAAACGTAGAGTTAGAAGAAAAGGAGAGCTGAGAGGCTTTGGAGAGGGAAATAAAGACAATAGGGCCTATTTCTGAAATTTTCTTAGAACTGGGCTGAAGAGAACATCACTATTCAGGACTAAGGACAAAATATAACCACAGAAGAGCAGCAACTGAAGTAATATTATTTGGTTGGAAAGAAACCAGGCTTAGAAAGTCCTGAAAGAGGGAATCAGAGAAAGGAAACTCAGGGGTAAAAATCAGCTTGTCTTCCTCAGTTTCAGAGTCCTGAGTCATCACCTAGATAAAGTCTGAATCCCTATGGCTTTTCCTCAGACTGGTAGGGATAAGGGTTTTGCTGAGGGAGAGGGAGGGAGCCCACAGCTGGCAGGCTAAACAAAAATAGCACGGGAAAGAATTCTTTCTGGTCACTTACAATGCCAGTGTAGGGAGAAGATGAAAACTATTTTAGTTTTGTGGCCTTGTGAACAGAGATGATGGGAAGGAGAGAGCTTAGCTTGTTCTTCTGGGGGCTGATTTTCTCATTTCATTTCCCTGTGTAGGCAGGCAGGTGATTGCAAGTTTCTTGTAGTCCTTTTGCTGTAGAAACGTCCTGTATGAATACAGTGTTCAGTTGACAAAGCTTTTCTGAACGTCTTCTGTGCACAAGGCATTGGATAGACCAAGTAGAAAAAGTCAGCCCCTTCCCAGAAGGTGCTTACAATTCAGTAGGAAGAATAATGCATATATAGAATGGTAGGCATCAAACACATGGGCTTTCAGGTCAAAAAGTCAAAGGTTTGTCCTAATTAGACTCTATTGCTAAGGGTCATAGGCACAAAGGCTTAAAATTGACCATGATATTTGTGACATCATATTGGATCCCTGTTTCATCTCTCAGACCTCTCTGAGCTTAAGATTTTCATCTGCAAAATGTAGCCCTAAAAGGCAATCAATTTAGAGGACATTGTAAAGATTGAAAGTGATGGCATGTTAAAGTGCCTGGTGTACAGTAAGCACTCACTACATCATAGCTGCTATTAACGATTCTTTTTATAGTCATGATTGGCATCATCACACAGTGAGCTGTGACCCAAAAGAGTCCTAGTAAAGTTCTGGAGTACAAAGGGGGATGAGACGATTTCTTTGTGCTATCGTGGAGGATGGAAAGGAGGATACCCCGAGCTAGGTCTTACAGGAGTTGGGCTTGAGAGTTGGAGTGGACTGTCAGGGGAGTGTTCCAAGCAGAGGGAAGTAGCACCCGTGAAGGCAGAGAGGTGGGCAGTGCAGGGCTGGCACCCTGCGCCTGCTTAGAATCTCAGTTGGCCGGGTATAGAGTTCCTGAGGGAGAAAGGGTGGGCCCTGTGCAGGGGTCTCAATAAGCAACACAAACATATCAGGACTGGGTTTTAGCAGTTCTGTTTCATGGAAATGCCTAGTGCTTCTGGGGATTAAAAATCATTACAGGAAGTTTCTCATGTACATAAAATTAGAGCAGTGAGAGTCATATAATGTATCCTTGTGTTCCTTTCACCTAGCTTCAACAATGATCAATTCAAGATCAAGACTATGTTTTATCTATCCTATGCTTTCTCTCCCCCTCCCTCTTTTTTTTTTGGTTTGTTTGTTTGGCTCAACTATTATGAAGCATATACGTTTCTTTTTTACTGGGGGGCAGTTGGATGCTTTGTTTTGTTTTTGTTTTTTGTAAAGACTTTAGCATTCCTCTTTCTTGGCTAGAAAATTTCATTGATACTCATTGAATTGAGAATAGGAGCTTTGGAATTGTGCATACATAAAACAAATGACTCCCTGCCCAGCACAACTTTGTAAGCTTGGGCAATCAGACCAAGTTTAAAAAGTCCTAAAGGTGAAAGACACAAGTTGTCACTTGAATCATATTTGCTTTCAGGTCTCTGGTTCTAAATGTATTTATTTAAAAACATGATTATGTCTCTGCAGCCCAGCCCAGCCTATTAGTACATGTTAGCCTCCTCACAGCAATGAGGGGGAAATTCTGGATTGCTGTTATAATATTAGCCAGTGTTACAACTTTCCTGATAGATCATGGAAATATAGTAAGAGCCCTCAAAATGTGATAGAAACTGCTACATTCCATTTGAATCTTAATAGGCTTTCAAAATAGATGCAAAGACCCTCCCCTTAATATAGTTGTTTTAACCAAAGCCAGTTTTATGCCCCAGCTCAAATACAATTTGCAGACTCTTGCTCTGATATTGCAACCAAGCTGCAAGGGGCACTGATAGCTAAAATTCATGGTGACACACTGGAACTCCCATCACATCAAATAAAACATCACATGATGTATGCATGAGTAGTGTACTATGTACCAGTTTCCTGAAACAGTAATTGGAATAATCCCAAAGGTGTAGAATGTCCCAGAAAACTCAGGGACTGATAGCTATCTAGAGAGAGTTGGCCTATCTTACGTCCCCCACCACCATCCTCCTGATCCCTTGAGTCTGGGGTTGGTCCTATATTCCCATAGTTTTTAGAACTATTTTTAAGAAAAATAAAACTTTCTGGAAATCAAAGTAACAATATTGGATGAAGCAAGGGGCATCTCCTGTGGGTGTGGCACAGTTCTGCTCTCCAGCAAGACCTTTTAGAACTCTCACAGGTGGAGGGGGTGGATGCCCCTTGAGCTGTCATATTGTACCTCACCTGTCTCTGCTGCCACCTGTGCTTTTGCTTCCCCTTGTTCTCCAGCTGTGTCTGCTGCTGTTCTCTCTTCAACCTCTTGGCTCCCATTTCTGCCCTATCTTGTGGCAGGTCCTTTCTCTTGTACAGTGAGCCCCTGGACCATGGTGGACCATCTCCTTTCTCCTCCCACCTGTGCAAATTGTATTTTAACTCTCTCTTTAGTTTCATTTGGGGGAGGAGCCAGCTGGGTAAAGGCTAGAGTTTTTTAGCTTCTGCTCTGATATAGGGGCTGTTTAGCAGGGAGGGACTTTGAGACCAGAGGCCCCTGGTTCCCAGCAGGCTCCCTTTGCCAGGGCATGGAGGATCTTTCAATTGCCCAAGCAGGTCCATGGCATAATGGCGTGTTTTTCATTCTGGCTTCTCATGCAGCATATCACAGTAGTTCTTAAAGAGCTGGAGAGAAGTGTGGAAGACCATGTGTTCAAGGGAGACACTGCGGGCTGATGAATAAGAGCAGGAGTCTTAATCCCTGTTTTTCAGATATACCACACCAGCTGTGCAATCCAGGCTGGTTTCTAATCTTCCCTGAGCCTCAATGTCTTCATTAATCAATAAGCATAAATACAGAATCTACCCACCTCAAAAGGTTGTTTTGAGGAGTAAACCAGATCACATATGTAAAGCACTAAGCATTCCTGGAACAGAGTAAAAGCTCCATAAACAGTAGTTTCATGACTATTAAACCAGAGTGAGAAGGACACATTAAAGAAAACAAGACCTTGAGGCAAATGCTGGGAGCACCTGTCTTTTATTCTTTAACTCAAGTCTTTCCCCAAGTGGTTTAGATGTAATCTTTCCAAAGTCCACATGCAATATTTTAATTTAGGTAAAAGAACTTCAGAGAACCCTTGACAATCTATCCACTTGCCCGTTTATGCCCAAGGAACTAGAGATACCTGTTGGCTGCATAGCAAAAAGAATTGATTTGTGAAATATTGCAGACTCTGAATACTGGTTTGAAGAAGAATCTAAAAAATGGTATGGTGTCATGGTGAAGAATTTGGACTGTGTTGCCAGACAGTTTTATTCAGATTCAGGAATATCTACCACATTACCTACTGGCTGTGGCCTTGGGCAAACTACTAAATGTCTATGTCTGTGTCCTCAGCTGTAATAGGACAGCAGCACCAATCTGCTAAGGCCGGTGTGAAGTCTAAATGAACCGATTCCCACAAGGTGCTTAGAAAAGTGTTCGGCAAACAATTGGCAATTAATAAATGTTGCAATGATTTTGATAATTCCAAGATTGCTTGCTTTCAAACACTTCATAGACTACCACTTGGCCAAATTTTCTAGATTGTCTGAAAGTTTTACATATGCACATTTGCTTGCAAAAGCCACAGAATTTTCAGGTGGATAATAAGAGGGACAAAAGTGCATTATGCAGATAATTTTTAGAGCTAAATTTTTTATATATATAAAAAAAGCGCTCAAGGAGGGTGCATTACATGTTCCAAGACCTCTTCATCCTGCCCAATAATTTTAATAGTAAAAGTGTTAATTTCAGCAATATGCAACTAAGAAAATAAATGCCATGCAAAGGAAAAGTGTAATTTACACAGGGAAATATCTGCAGTAGTAAATGAAGTTGCCTCTGATAGCATGCTGGGAAGGAGGCAAGGAACTGTGGTTTGCCTCTAGTGGTATTTATTTATTTATTTATTTATGTATTTAGAGTAGTGGCAATTGAACCCAGGGTTGCTTTACCACTGAGCTACATCCCATCTTTTTATTTTTTATTTTGAGACAGGATCTTGCTAAATTGCTAAGGGTCTCACTAAGTTGGTAAGGCTGACCTTGAACTTTTGATCCTCCTGCCTCAATCTCCTGAATTGCTGGAATTATAGGTGTTCCCTACTGTGCTTGGTTTTCATAGACCCTCTTTTTAGACTCTGTTCTCTTTCCATATCTTTGCTAAGTAGATACTGTTGTTTTCATTTTATAGGTGGAGAAAAATAAAATGCCCAGGCATTCCTTGCCCTGGGAGGGAGAGGTTCAGTGACCAGGCTCAGAGCTGAGGTTTGACCAACATCCCTCTGACTGTATGCCCAATTCTGTGCTCAGTCTAGTATATACTGTTGCCTTCTCAGGGTAGGGACCAGGTCTTATACATTTTGCCAGTCCAGGGCCAGAGAGGGTTGTGGGATGAAGGAACTAAGAAGTTAATAACCACTTTCTAGCATCTTTAGTGTAACAATTTTTTAGTAGTCTTTGGAGGCCAGGAAGAACATCTCTGGGGAATGTTAGGAAGGGCAATTTATTGAAAAAAAAATCATGTCAATGTTTGAGAATTCCAAATGCATAATGGGAGGTGGGGAACAGAATGGAAGTACATATATGTTTTAATTTTGTAGACTCGGGTCATTAACAGAACAACTGTAAACTTTAGAAAAATATTTTTAGTATGATATAAGTATATGAATGCATTTTAAAAATCAGATGGCCACAGAATATATAAGTGCTAAGCTTCCTTTTGAAGATTTTGATACATTTTTTTTATGACTAGGGCGATTTTTACAGGGCTTGAATTATGTTAAGTTGGTAGGGTTATATTCCTCATGGTGAACGGATCTATTTCTTTGGAGACTTCTGTCCATTAAAGTAGCTTATAGGAGTCAGGTGTCAGGCACATTCTCCCTTTTAATTGCTAGAAGTAAATAATTTTCTGAAATACCAAAGAGAATCCACCTCTGATGGCTTTCAGGAAACTATAGATCACATGTCTAGCAAAACCAGGAAATCAGATATCAATTATCAATAAAACAACCAGCAAAAATCATAATCATATTCAGTCATGTGTTTGGTTTATGGTTAGAAGAACAACCTAATGAAATTCTCTTGGGGGAAAAGTAAAAAAATATTTGGAGTTTAGAAGAATGTCATGTGGTAGTGAGGGAGGCAGGAAACGGGAGATTGTGATGTGGGGGTGATGGAGGCCTGGTATGTTCTTTGAACATAGAAGCCCATGGTTAAGCTGCAAATGAGCAGGTCCATGGAAACCAGGAGTCTTTAAAATGTTTTCTCTCATTGCACTTTGGCTTCAAATGTCTTTCCCATTTATGTTTCTTTATATTCTCTTCTGGTCCAAGGCATCAGGTTTTCCTGAGCCTCTTCCCTCCACCTCCACCCACCTGTCACAGTGTGGTTACCTACATATGACCAGGAACTGAGATATGTTTTCAGAGGACTGTGCTCGTTCTCCTTTATTCCAGACAGCTCCCCTGGCTGAGAGCTTGGTGAGGCAGGGGCTTTGTCCATCTTGCTCACTATGGGACCCCTGAGAACTGTGCTTGGCTTCCACCATTTTCATGGATTCCAGGATGTGCTTCTGCCCCTATCGTTTTGACAGCTCAGAAATGGGAGTCACATATTACAATCAATGACCTGTCTTTGGTTAGTTGGCAGTGCTTTCTCCCTTGTGTATTAAAATAATGGCATCTTAGCAATCAGTGGTGATAGAGATTCAGTGAACTGTGGAGACAGATGCCCAGTAATTATTTGTCCAATGAGTGCATGCAATAACCTACCTCCCTGGTTCTTGTCCAGGTAGAAATTGATTCTGGATTAAAGCTTGGTTCTGGACTGTGTCTGCCACTGATAAGGTGGAGTTGTGGGAGGTGGCCTCTGATTATCCTGGCTGAGAATTTTACTGCTGGACATTTTACCATCAGTAGAACTGATAGGATGGCTTCGTTCATTCGTTCTTGTAAGTGAAATGTTGAACCAGTTAAGGTATATGCCAGCGAAACCAGTTTTTAAATAATGAACAATACTTTTTCCTTAATTATCCAGAAAATTACTTAATGTTCTTTTGGGGGTTGCATATTCATCAGTGTTTCTCTTGAAAATTCATGAAGATGCACTGGAAGAGGAGAAATTATCTGTTTGTCTGTCTCAACAGAAAAAGCTGTAGGTAGCATTAGGATGCTATAGAGTTTTCCCCCATAATCATCACCACCACCACCACCAGCATGCCTTGGAGAAGTTCCCAAGCTACAGAAGAGACAAAGCACACATGAGTGATTTCCTACATTTCAGAATATTATCATCTACATTTAGGATATCAGACTGTAGCATAGGTAAACTTATACCTCATATTTAATTGTGTGAAATCCTCTGATATTTTTGGTGTTCCAATCTGAATATGGTTTGGTGTCCTTTCAATGGAGAATTCCATTCTTATTCTGATTCTGACATTGTAGCAGGATATGCTATACTCTTCTTTGTGTGAACGTGGAGAGAAAAAATAATCACTGAAACTTTTTTAAGTGGCTGAGCCTGAGATGGGAAGGGAGGTGATATGAAATATTGAGCATGTGCTAGGAGAAGGACTTCACATGGAAAGTGTCCAGATTATTAAGATGTATGAAATATTTACTGGCCTCCATCATATGGCCATTTCAATCACTGATGCTTTTGATTTCCAAATTGTGTGATAAATATGTAAGACATTCCCAGAGAACTGAATGCCATTTTTGGCTTAAAGGAATATTTATATATTTACCAGATAGCTTGAATTTTGAAAATGTGCAACATCATTGCACATGTATACATATACACCATATATGTAATATATATATACATGCAAATACAGTATATGAAGGCAAATTTACATATCCTATATAGAAATGTGGATATGTATATAAAGGAAAATGAAAATAAACTAAAAGTGTAACTAAAGTGTTTATGAGTCTATGGCATTTAACTCATCTCAAACATTTATGGAGTATTTTTTTCTATACTAATTTGGTGTTTATACAAGTATATATAAAAATAAATAACATGGAAAATCAAATTGTAATGAAATTTGTATTTTCATTTTTCCTTAGCCTTCATGCATTTTGATTTTTAAACAGTGTTCTGACTGTCATCAAATCAGCCAAGTTGAAAATTGAGCTGCATCAATGGAGACAGCCAGTCTCCAAAACATACCTTTTCTCATGGGATATATTCTCCCTGGTTTATTTGTTCTGAATAGTTTCCTATATCTCTAATTTATTCTTTTGTATACACTGCATGGAAACCATGTCTATAATGTAATGCAATGTCTATAAAGATTTAAACCTTAAAAAAATCTGAGTATTTAGTGTCAAGCACACATCTCAAAAATGGAATTAACATAAGAGTAGGTGGTGAGAGGGGGTGTGTGTGTGACCCAGATTTTGAAGTAGACATGCATTTGTTGGGTGTCTACTCTTACCCCATGCTGTGCTTAAAAGCCCTGTTACAGTGCAAACTAAGTATAAATGTGAATTCTTCTCATCAGGAGTTTACAAACAACAATAGCAGATAGGACAGTTTGGTGATTAGAGAATATAAATACATATTAAAATATGTATGTGCTCCATGAGGACATGAAGTGTCTTTTAAAAGGGAGGAAATGATGGGCCAGCATTATCAGGAGAAGCTCCTCAGAGAAGAGAAACCTGGGCTGATTCTTGGAGGGTGGGTGGCAAGGGCATTTCCAAGGGCATTTCAGGGGAAAAGAAGATGTGGAATGATGGTGAAAGAGGTGAGCATCATGCACATGGAGGGGGCAGGTGGGAGACTAGGCTGGCATCATTCGGAGAGTGGTAAGAATAGAATTAACTCGGTAGATGGTGTTCAGATGGTTAAAATCTGAGAGCCAAGCAGCTAATTTTACATTTGGTGTTTTAGGCTGGAGGGAATCTGTATTAGGTACCTGAGCCAGGAAGCCCTGTTATGCAAGAAATGCTTTCCCAGATTGGAGAACGGACTAGAAGGTGTTTAGAACAGGCACACTGTGATGAGGACAAAGACCGCTTGCAGATGGAAAGGCAAGAAAGAGACTCTGCAAATGACTGTCCAAAAATATTGGTCATCAAGTTCTTATGACTGTCTTAATATAAATAACCAGCAAAGATTTCATCTCAAGCCAATTTTCTTGTAAATTTAGATTTTGGATAACAGTCTTAATTAAGTCACTAGTTGTGTGCAGTAGGAAAAACAAGATCAAAGTAGAAGCAAAAAACTGAAGTTTAAAAATATTTGTGATCTAGAATGATTCAGGGATCACTGTGGTTTAAACTGTAAAACTACAAACCAGAAAGAGGTTCCTAAATTTAGACTATTTAAAGAGGAATAGGATCTCCAATAATAGGAAAATTCCACTTTTCTTTTGGAAGTGAACACAATCACCCCCTTTTTGGCCATTTTTCTTTATAGGCTGATAAATTTCAGAATGTATTAATCAGATACCTCATTATTGATCTGATGAGAGTCAGTTTTTCTTTGGTCAATCTGGAATATATTTGAGACTTAGTTATTGTCATAAGAATAAAAAGGAAAGAAACAAAAATCTAAAATAATGTGAGCAAAATGTCATTCAGTGAAACCCTAGAGCATTTCCCAGACACAGATTATCAAAGTCTCATGTTCAAGATTAAGGTACCTATGATGGCAGGAAAACATGTAAACAGAAAATGAGACCTAATGTCTTTCCTTTGTCCTGGCTTCTTTCTTTCTGAGCCCAATATAACTATTTAGTCTAATTTAGTTTCAACTTTAGTTATGCTTTCTAAAATTACAGTGTGTGTGAAGATGGAGATTTTTTTTTCCCAACAGGACTTACAGTATATGCAAAATGCCCTTCTTTCCTGCTGTGGGGAATGATAAGAGTCATATACCTTCCTCCTCTTGCAGGCTAGTCAGGGCTGCAGTATGGAACCCTGGTGACGTGAATGGCACCTCCAGGGCCCAGCAGCCCTACAGCCTTGACTCTAGTAGACTGGCTCTCCATCAAAGTGTGAGCCACACAAACAATGAAAATATAGTGACTACCTTTTAGATTGTGAAACTAATCCTACAAAATTCTGTTTAGATTTTGAAATACAGATTTAAAAAAATATATGTGGTTGAATCTACTGTTCAAACAAAAATGACCAAAATTCATGAGCTTGCATTTTACATTTTCTATTGTAAGAAAACCTTTTGGGTACTATTCAGGATGGTTGGAGCGGAAGCCTGTGATCTGGAGTCCCTTCTCCTTCATTCTCGGCTACCATCATCACCATCTCTTTAGCTTTTCTTGGCCAAGACATTAGCATTCCTTTTTTTTTTTCTATTTGTTCTTTTTAGTTATACATGACAGTACAGTCTATTTTGACATATTTATATAAACATGGAGTATATCTTATTCTAATTAGGATCCCAGTCTTGTGGATGTACATGATGGTGAGATTCACTGTGGTGTATTCATATATGTACATAGGAAAGTTATGTCGGATTCATTCCACTGTCTTTCCTATTGCTATCCTCCTTCCCTTTCCTTCCTTCCCCTTTATTTAATCCACTGAACTTCTATTCTTCCCCTCCTCCCTTGTTGTATGTTAGCATCCACATGTGAGAGAGAACATTCAACCTTTGGTATTTTGGAATTGGCTTATTTAACTTAGCATGGTAGTCTCCAGATTCTTCCATTTATTGGCAAACGTTATAAAGACATTAACATTGCTAATCTTCATGGCTCCCATAATTAAATGGACTTTATGTAAGGTGCCACACGTTATCATGTTGTCTTCAGAATCCACATCAGGGATTCCTTCCATCCTTCAGTCAACAAGCTTTTATTGAGAGCCTACTATGTGGGGTACAAGATATCTTGGATGGGAACAAAATGGACTAGATTTTTACAGGATTCCACCTCTTGTTTTTCCAAGATTATCACACATTTACCTTATATTACTAAATTATATGCGTAGTGATATTTTTAAGCTACTTCATATATAAAATCATCTTAATTAGGGCTTTGAAGATGCTCAAGAAATATTTAACATATCTATGAATGAATAAACCATACTGGTGTGCTCCCTGTTGGCAGTTCTCCACAGTCTGATACTCCAAGGTCTCTCCTGTGTGGAGGGAGTTGTCAGGAATGTCTGGAATGTGCAGCACTGGCTGAGTTGTTCCTCTCTAACACATGTCTCAGCCATCCAGGTTCTTGGACAAAATGAACAGTGGAAGAAACTACCTATGGGCTCCAGGAACTATCTGTGGCCCTATTCTTAAACTAAGGTACACCTCATCCCTGCACCTAATACCCAGGTTTGTTTCCCTAATGAGAGTAGGACCTGGAAAGAATTTTCTCCAAATTGTATTCAACTCCCTGTATTCATTTTTATGTTGAACATAGGTATTAAAGTACCAAAGGTAATACTCAAGGCATTTGATTTTCAAAAATGTATTTTCCCCAAATTATTTCAATTAAGGTTAAAAAAAAAAAAAACTTTGGAAACACCACAAGTTCCCAGGCTAAAGTGACAGACTTGCTCTGGCTGGTGTAGGATGGCACTAGTGCATCCAGACTCCCCACCCCCGCCCATCCCCTTCCCTCTCTTTCTCTCTCTCTCTCTCCCTGGTGATTTTCACATGGAATTACATCTTGAGTCCAAGATGTAAGTTTTCTCTGGAATCCTTCTTCTGCTAAATTGGCCCCATAGAATTATCATTATAGAATTATCATTCTTCTTTTTGAAATAGAACTATGCAAAGTCTTGAATTTTATTACAGAATTTAATACCAGTAATTACTTAAAATTTAATGAATTTCACTACTGACTTAATTGCTTTTGAGTAGTTCCACTTAACTTATTAAAGAGAAGCAAGGACATATTCATTTAATGAGCAGCAAAAGTCTTGCCCTCACATCTGCCTACATTCTCTTTTCAATTAATCAATTATAGTTCGATGGTGTGTAATTACACATTAAGAAAGTTATTGGATAGCGCAGCATGCCTGTCCCAGGGGGCTCATGAATACACTAATATAACACACCTGTAATGACCTGTGCGTAGATCTGCAAATTACACTCATTTCTCTCTCTCTCTCTCTTCCTCTCTTTGCTAAATTAAGATGAGAGCAATTACCATTAACTTTTTGAGTCACATCTAGTCAATGTGATATGGAGAAAGTGAAAAAGAAAGAGGGAAAGAAAAGTAAAAGTGGAAGAAAAAAGCTTTATCTGCAATTATAAGTCATCTGCCTTTTGAAATTAGCTTCCTGAGACTCAGTCCTGATTGGAGAGCTGCTGCAGTGTCACAGAGCAGGGTCATCCATCCGAACGGTGTCTACTGAATCATACCAAATACTTGAGAAAATCAGGCCAGCATTATTGGAACTCAAATAGTGACTTGCCTCTCAGCTTCCTTCAATCTCCTGATGAGAGAAATAGGAAAACAGGAAAACCTTTTGAAATCACATTCAGGCAAATTTGCTTGGCTTGTTTAAAATCAAACCAAAGTCTGGAACTGATCCCCACGCAGGAGCACTAAGCCTCTGCATAGCAACTAAGCTGCGTTAAGGGGGAAAAAAGAAAGGAAAGGAAAGGAAAGAAATAAAGAAAAAAAGAACCCACTAAAAACACAAGACACACAAAGAACAAATTTTACAACATTAATGGCCTGAAGGGTCTGGTTATGTGAAGGGGTCTATTCCAGTTATGTCCTCATTTATGCTAAACCAGTAAAACTCAACAGGAACCTCTTAATCCAAATCATATAGTCAGAGACATTCTAAATGCCTAAACCAACCAAGCAATTTTAAGCAAAATGCCCTGTTAAAATAAGCTTTTGATGTCTGCACAGCTCAAACTCAAGAAGCAATCTGTTGACATTTTCGGCAAATGCTATCTTAGTGTGAGACAGAGGCAGCAGCAGCTTCCTGAGGATTCGTCAGTGTAAAGGGAATCTACTCCCCTTCCCTCCCTCCTCCCTTACAAATAAACCTCTCTTCCATTGTCCCCTCAGTGAGGTACTGACAAGGTCATGTCTACTGTGATTAATGGCTGTCCATCAGAATAGAAAGGAGACATTGATACTTAGCTAGCAGATGCCCATGAACATGCAAATGAATGTGGTGAGCCTTCTTGGTGGGGATGGATTTGCTTTGTTGGTGTTTTAAATTCTACAGTCAATTTTGGACAGTTGGTGTGCAGTTTTCCCTGCCTACAGCCACAGGCCATCCACACTCTATTGTCACTTGGGCAGAGCCTGCCTCCCAGCGTGTCTTCTGGGGATGCCCAAGACCCCATTGGCCCTGAATGGGGGATGTGTGTCAGCATCAGAGGCACCCCGTGTACTTTCAGGGTGTGGTTTTTCCTGGCACTCCTGGCCTGTTGGGACAAATGTCTCTGCCCAAGGGGCTGTCTTCCTGTGTGGGCTGCATTTGTGGCATCTCATGAGCCTCCATGGGGTTGAATTGTAAATAGTGGCCGCCACATAAAACATGCCATGTGTACCCCTGTGGGTAGTAGGATGGAACACAAAAAAGATTTATTCCAGGAATATGAACTGATGTTTACAGACATGCCAGGACTGGCTTTTAAAATACAGTGGAAAACTGTCTCAAAAGCAGCTTAAGTACCATGTAATAGAAACCCAAAAAAAGGGCCATAGGGGCATAAAGGAGGCCTGTATTCTCTGAGAGATGCAACGAGCTGGTGTAGCAACACCAGATCTCTTTGTCCAGAGGCATGAGACACCTTGAAGTCTCCTTATGAGTTTTTGGGAAAGCAAGACAAAGACCAAGGGTGGCTGTGGTTCTCTTTCTCTGGGGGTCTAGAGTTTCTCCAACCCTTGTAATAATTTTAAGAACCTGGAGAGGAAGGAGATAAGTTTGGATTGAGCAAACTAGATTGCCATACTCTGTTTGCTGGGCCAGAGTTCACATTTGTATTTGGGCGCATCCCTTGTTGGGATTATGCCCACAGTCAGACGTAGGCACCTTGGTCGTAGTGTGATGACCATATGTCCCAAGGTTTTCCCTATTTCACATATATTGTCTGTTTTCATAAATCAGTGGTCCTCAAATGAATTCAAGTGGCCCAGCATTTGGAAAACTGTCAATCTTTTGAGAACACTGTGAATTATTGACATATTTAATCCCCATTGTGTGAACTGGGAGTAATTTTTTGCCATCCATAATACACATATGAAATATAAAGTCATAAACAAGAGCCAACAGGTTCACAAATATATAATCAAGCTGTCTAAGCAGGATTGACTGTTTCTGGTTTTCTATTAGTATTCCTTTGTTGCTTGCTGGTTGGCTTTGTCATCTTTGAATGCTTGTTAGCAGATACAGCAGCCTCAGTCTGTGAGATAAGCCCTTTCCTTCTGAATTTGGCTAATTCCTGTTTATGCATGAAACGGTTATTGTCTTGTGATGTAATTTTGTTTCACTGTTCATCCTGGTCTAGAGAACTGGCCACTGCCTTTATTGAGTGGTCCTAAGGAGAGCAGGATCTCATACTTCTAAGCCCAACTCTGCCCCTTCACCTGTCTCCCCTCCCTGCTTCCTTCCTTTTGGAAACTTAAGAAAGGTGAGGATAGGCAACAGGCAGGTTCTTTCGGTCTTCTCTAAGTTATGCCTAATAGGGCGCCCCCTAGAGGTACGTGATAAAATAACACTCTCCAACTTGGCCCTGAAGAGAGGTGTCTGGACCCAGGCCTGCAAATTGTGCCAGCACTTTGGAGACTGTGAGTTTGATATTTTAGATTCTGTAAACCAGACTCTGGCATGTGTGTGAGTCCTCACATGTATGTGCATGTGCGTGCAGCAACTTTTACTAAGGTTCAAGTTAGCAAAGGGACTTTTTATCACTGCACTGTGAAAAACTTAAAATTAAATATGACATTCTAGTTCCTAAAAATTCTTTGACCACCTGGCCCTAGGAATTTCTCCTTGGCCTCATTTGCCTGCAGGTCCTAGTCCCCTGAGAACTTGCTTTTTTCCCCTTCTACCACTTTTTCCTCTCACTTCTCTGTCTGCCTAGCCCTCATACCCAGAGTCCCCCCAACTTCTCTTGTACTGAACAGGTTAGCCATAAGCCAAACAGCCTTGGGGATTCCTGTGTTCTCTGGGTATATGTCCTTTATTTTTTCCTCCCATATTATATACCACAGTATTATTTTTAACATGCTGGTGGGAATAGAGCCAATCAAAGGAGGGCTGATGCTTGTGCCAGAGGGTTAAAGGCCAGGCTGCCCTGTCTACAGGCCCCTGTGGGGCCAGCAGTGCTGATGTGGGGGACCCTGTTCCGGAGAACAGGCCAACATGTGGTGGAGCTTAGGTCCCTGCCTCTTGCTTGGCTAGTTGCCAGTCTTCTACCAAGAGATTACCTGCCACAGTTCAGTCAGGAAGTCTTCTAACTAAGATGAGGAAAATACATAGAAGAACACATTTGCAAAATGGGTGAATTAACATTCCTCTCAATGGTTTGGAAGAAAAATAAAAGTGGTTTGATTGTAGCAGCAGGTCCAGCTGGTCCAGCTTATAGACAGTGTCCTCAGAAGCTGAGTTTGCGAATTATGGCCCCAATCTCTGAGAAGGTCCCATGAGATAGGAAGTTTAGCTCCTTAGTATGTCTCCCAGTCTGTCCCTGACTTAGTAATCAAACCTGTATTTCCTGAGACCATGTTTGTGCCTTGGTTTGGGATTCAGAAAACATGATCTTCGTGGCTGTGGGCTGATGTCCCAGTCCCTAATTGTCTGTAGCCCCTCACTGCTCAAAATGTCATCCACCCCACACAGCATGGACACAGCCTGGGCCCCTATTAGGAATGCAAAATCTCAGGCTCCATTGACCTCCTGAGGCAGAACTGCATTTTAACAAGATCCCTAGGGCTTTGGGGGAACATTGAAGTTTGAAAGGCTCTGGACTAGGGTATGAAGATTGGTTTTTATCCTGTGCTTTGGGACAACTTCAGTGGCCTCCTTATCATTGTGGGACACACACCCACAACTCATTCACACACATCCCCACAGCCTCTTTCACAGTCTCTGAGAAACTTATGATGTGTCACAGACGGAATTCTTATCCACAGTCGGGAGACTATCTTGCTGGCAGTCAAGGAGAAGGAGATTTGGGACAGTGACAATGGATGTGCAGCCATGATAGGGATGGGGGACATGGCCGCAGGAGAGTGCAGCAATGTAGGAGGGATAGCTCTTTTCTTCTCTGCTTCAGTGTGTTTGATGTCTGAGTTTTTGTTTGTTTTTGTTTTTGTTGGTTTTGGTACCAGGGATTGAACCCAGGGGAGATTAACCACTGAGCCACATCCTCAGCCCTTTTTAATTTTTATTTTGAGACAGGGTCTTGCTAAGTTGTTAGGGTTTTGCTAACGTGCTGAAGCTGGCTTTGAACTTGGGATCCTCCTGCCTCAGCCTCTGATGTCTCAGATTTAAGGCTTCAATTTAGGAAGAAGAGGTGAGGCAGGTAATGGGCAACTGTGTCCCACACTGCCTTCTGTGTGTGGAGAATTTGGGCTCCATTGTTTAATTTTTGGGACAAAAAGGGAGGGCTCCCACTTGGCAGGACTGAGTGAGAGATGGGGGCAATGCCTGCACAGGGTCTCCCTTCTCCCACCTTGCTTTCTGCCCTCCAGTGCAGAGGAGGCTAGACAGGGCTGATGAATGTTCACTTGAGAAAGGAAGCCAAGGCCAGCCCCAGCCTCTGCCCCACAACTTCAAATTTGCTGCCTGTAATGGTGCCCAATTTGGGGCTCGTCACCACCTACAGTGGACATTGAGCAGGTGATGCAGCTTAGCATGTAGCAGCCTCAAGGCCTTCAGCTTTGAATATTCTGGGGAGAAAATCCAATTGTCCATACCAAGAAAGGGGACCAGGGAGAAAGTGTGTGGGAAGGCACTGGGGCTGGTAGCACTTGACCTTAAGTCCAGTCCCAGGGACGTGCGCTGAGTGATGTTATTGATATGGCTCCTGTACATTTTCCAAGACACCTGGTTTTAAATGTTCTGCCTGTTGTCACTGTAAATCCCTGAGATGACTTGGGGCTCCAGCTATACCTCCCGGTCTGCCTTATACACCCCACCCACAGCAGAACAAACGTTGTCAGATAATGTGTCCTGATTCTTTTCAGGCAATTGGTGGCAATTTGTTGCTCAACAGGAAGTGGACAGTAACTTAAAGGATCATGTTTGTGGCCACCTGGAATTTCTGGGACAGGCCCAACATAAAATATTCTGGTCTGTTATCATTCAGCCCCCAAGGAACACTGGTGCGCCTCCAGCTGGCCCCTGGTGCTTTGCTGCTGATGTCAAATGCTGGCATTGTTGCAGAAAAAATTAAGTTAATGAATATAATTTTTTTCCATTTAAGAGTTTGTCTCCTACTTTTTCTTACGCATTTGGCACCAGGCACCTATTGTAGCAAACATATGCTAGCACTTGTGAAACGGAACAAGCAGTAGGAAAAAATGAGCACTGATGAGCTCAGAAAGAGCTGACCAGGTGTAGTTCAGCAACCTTTTGTGAACATATGGGCAGTATGCATGGGCTTGAGGTTTTCTGGAATGTGTACATGCAATATAATCAAGGTAATCATGTTTTGTGATTATCAACATTGTCTTTAGTTTAAATGATTTAGTTTATCAGATCAGCATTTCACGGGATTCTCTAGAGTTTGCCCCTGACCAGGTATGAAACTTCCTGTGTCAGCCCAGGGTTTTTTTTTTTTTGGAACCAGGGATTGAACTCAAGGACACTCGGCCACTGAGCCACATCCCCAGCCCTATTTTGTGTTTTATTTAGAGACAGGGTCTCACTGAGTTGCTAAGGGCCTTGCTGAGTTGCTGAGGCTGGCTTTGAACTCGCAATCCTCCTGACTCAGCCTCCCAAGTCGCTTGGATTACAGGCGTGCGCCATCACACCCGGCAATCCCCCAGGGTCTTAATGGTTGCTGCAGCTGTGCTCTTCGTGGGGCTGGCTCTGGAGAGAGGGGATTGGTCATAATCATGAATGTGCTGAGGGGTACTTGGCTGGAAGGGATAGACTTCCTACTCATGAAATGCCACTATTAGAGGTTACTTTCTTGGGTTTTGAGTACTACATAAGGGAAAAATCCTTAGAAGGACTGACATTTTGACTCCCATTTTCATGGGACAGGGGCCCTGAAGGTTGGAGGGATAACCAAGGGGAAGATAGACAGATGAAGGATTAAGGTAGACCAAACGTCATACATCTTAACATATCATGGTTTACTCACAACTGGACTGTCTCTCCTTGATCACCCAAGGCGACCGTCAGTGATTTGGTTGGATTTTTGTGTTGTGGCTTCCCTTCACCTCAGAGGTTCCTAAATGGTGATGTATAGATGGGGACATGAGGATGCTGTGGGTATACTTTTTATGTGGAGGTGTTAAGGTCTGGTCCTTTCTTGGGTAGGATTCTTTTCTTTCTGAGATGATGTCTTTCTTAGCTGTATGATATTAAAATGTTCCCTGCCTTTTTTTTTTTTTTTTTACAAAAATGAAATGGTAGCAATAATAATTAGTAATTCTAGAAACATCTTTAGGCAAAAATAATTCAAGGGACTGACACAGGGTTGTGAACTTAAAAGCTAATTTGAGCTTTTGCTGACTCTGGAATCTAAAGCCAGGTAAACACTGTGAGGTGCACGATGACGTGCTGCAGAAACGGACAGCTCTTTTAAAAGGAAAGCTTTGATTATCTTTCCAAAGAAATCTCCATCAGATACTACATGGAGATGAGTTAAGAGACAGGCCCTCCCCGCAAGGACAGATAGGACAAGCACTCAAATGACATCAGAAATTATAGTGACCTGTGCTTTAAGCAAGGGGAAGAGTCCCAAAGAGAGGTCTCCAAGTGGAGCAGTTCATGCCTGATTGAGGGGAGGGATCAGATGGGTCTGTTAGATTTGGCCTCAGGAAGCCCCTTAGCCTGACACAGAAACAAGGGTCATTCTTCACTCTTGGTCTGTTCTTCAACCTCCACCCCATCCCCACCCCCACCACCAAAGGAAACCCTGGCACGGTTATCCAGGGTGTTCCTCTTGCCCAGATATTTATACCCTAATCTGCTTCTTTCAGTAAGTGACAACGAGGTTAGACTGTGTCCCTTAGACCTGTGATCTCAGCAGGATTTTTGTCACACACCTCTCCAGTAAAAAATAATAAGAATTTTAAACACCCACCCACCATATTTAGCTGCTTCTTGTACACAGTACAGCTGTTCTAGTATCTGTGCATTATAAATTCCATGCAAATAGAAACGATGAACAATCACTACAGACATTCTCACATTTTCCTCCCTTTAGCAGATATCTTTGTACTGACTGAGGTACCCCAGTCCACCTTGAAGACCACCAGAGACATGTTCATGAGCTGTTGAAGGAGGCTGAATGTTATCATAATAGCTCTTTACAGACAGGAAAAGCCCTGGGATGCTTCCTGTTAGGCTGCACATCCCACTCCTGAGCATCTATGCAAAGTGTAGAGAAGTGCAGGACCACCGTAGAGCACAAAGCAGAGAGTCTTTGTCTTAAGTCTGCTGGTAGTGCAGAGTTAGTATTTAATACATCAGTAGTTGGTCCATTTCCCAGGACCTCGCTGCTTGACCTTGAGGGGTTTCCAGCTTGGAGTAGTAGTGATGTTAGCATCCTGTGTAAAGGAGTGATCTTGCTGCCTATCTCCATTAGGCATAAGGAATTCCAGGAAAGAGGAGGAGGAAAAAAGGTCTCAGGGTTGGGGGAGACTTGTAAACTAACCACCTATCCCATCATTTCTGACCCCAGGGAAAAGTTGAACTGGGAGAAAAATACTAAGTTAGGATTGAGAAATGGGGTCATGATGAAAGTCAGTTTTCCATTACCGTAATGAAATACCTGAGATAATAAACTTAAAAAGAGAAAAGGTTTATTTTGGCTCAGTCTGGAGGTTCCAGTCCATGGTCAATTGGCCCTATGCTATAGGCCTGTGGCAAGTGTGTGGTGGAGCAAAACTACTCACTACATGTCCCGGAAGCAAAAGGGAGTGGACAAGAGAGGCTGTGGTCCCACTGTCTCCTTTGAGGGCCTGCCCTCAGTGACCTAAGCATTGCCTTCTACCTCTCAATAACACCACTCAGGGGATGAGGCCTTTAACACATGGACATTTGGGGGACATTTATCCAAACCATAGCAGCTATCCAAGTACCCCCAGTTCTCCATCGTGTGGCACTCTTTAACCCATCTTGACCCAGGATTTCTAGTTCTGTGAGGAACTCTCCCACTGTAAAAACAGATTTCAGTTACCATAAGCCCAGTTGGGGCCCAAGTAGGGCTCACTCCATAGGAATTCATTTAGAGTCGTTTTCTTACCTGTACTGCCACATGCATAGCTTGTGGACTCTGGAAAACATGAGAAGACACTTAACACTTGAACAAACTCCATCAACCACCTGCCAAGTGTCAGGCCCTCGTGGGGAGCTGGGAGCAAAAGGGGAATGAGGTGGATTATTCCCTTCCTGCTATATTCACTTGGTCCAGGGTTATCGGGGCCTCCCTGAGCAAGACGGCCTGTGCCAGGTTGCTGAGCTGGCCCATCTTCCTTTCCACAACCTCTGGCCCATCTCCTGGAAGAGGTTTGTTAACCAGAATCCTTGCTAGCTCCTGAGGATGGGGGGCACATCAGAGGGGTCTGGCCCAGAGGCAGCAGGGAAGGAGGGACAGTGGTTAGGGGACAGAGGGACACAACAGATTGGAGATTCAAACAATGATTGGCGGCTTTTGCTAGAAGGTCCTGGCAGATGCCACATAGTTGCCATTCAAGGGCTCAGGGAGACCCTACCACTCAAGAGTAACTGGATCAGAATCCTGAGTGTGGGACCACACATAAACCTCCTCTAGGGATTCCAGTGTGTTGCAAAGTGCTTGGAGTATGGAAAGGCAGGCCGGTCTTATTCCAGACATGATCTTCTAGCTGTTTCTGAACACACCTACAGCACCATGGCCATTTGGTCTAACCGCACACCCATCTCTCCCCCCCAATATATATACATATATGTATATGTTTGTATATACACACACACATACACACGCACACACACACTCTATGGGAAGGAGAGTGAGAGAGAATTAATAAAGATAATTGAATGCTGGCCTTGAGAAAAGTTGAGCATTTGTTCCACTGGTAATTTTAAAATAAATGCATCATTACCCTAGTTACTGTTTGTAGCAAGTGAATTGAATATCCAGAAAACAAATGGTTCTGGAAAGCTGGAGAGAGCAGGCTGCCTGCCTGGAGGTGCTGCCTGGTGGGTCCCACACCCAAATCCCTGCCCTCCAGTTCTCTTCCCAGCCCATCCGATTCATTCCAACAACCTTCAGCCCTTTACTTCTGAAGGTCAGATGGTTCTGCCCCATAAAGCTGTTCCATTTCTCCCTGCACCAAAGACTTCAGAAGCCAGGCAGTGATAATGACCAAGAACCCTCATGAGGCCTTTGTGGGACCATGGGGGCCTGGGGTGTTTATTATCACTCTGGATGGTGCTCTCCCTGGGAGGGACCAAGGGAGGAGAGCCCTGGTGGAACCAAAGAATAGTAATTCAGGAAAGAAGGAAAAAGGCCAGTGACAGCAACAAAAACTTCCTGCAGATGTGGAACTTGAAGGATTCCAGAGAAAGCAAGCCTATTTTTAGCAGGAGTTAAGAGTGCAAACCATGATAGACGCCACAGGCTGCTGTCACTAACGTTTGGCTGTAAGCAACATTTTCATATTTAAACATGACAGCCCTGCAGATTGAAAGGAACCAATGCTGTCTGCTTGCTGAGTTATCCCCTTCCCTCGACCCAGTGGGAGGACCAGCTCCATGCGATGTCCCACCGGCCAGCACCGGGTTCACCTGTGTTGTCACGAATGTTTACACATCAGCCATTGAGGCCAGGCTGTTCTGCTGGGATGCAGTTCTTTCTGGGTGGAAAAGCCGTGCAGTGTAACCTTTGTGGGGAAAACGTCCAGCACATTCTGCTCAATTAAGCGTGCACATGTAGAAATACAAAACACCCAAATGAGCACGAATAAAAATACATTAAATTTGAAGAAGTTAAATAATACCATAGAGAAAACCAGTGAACTTGAGGTGAACCTGGGAATGTCAAAAGAGAGAATCCCAGAAACATGAGCTCCAGAGCAGTTTACCAGGCACCAAAAGAGACATCTGCATTACATCCCCTGTGCCCTGTGTGAGCATCCTGCCCAGATCAATATCAGGGGGGCTGGCACAGAAGTTCTTTTGAAACTTTAAGCAGCAAGCACTTTTTCTAAGTCCTACTAGGAAAAAAAAAATCACTGTTAACATAGTGAGTTTGGATATTTAGGCATGGTTTCTGAGAACGAGGCCTGGAGGATGCCTTCTCCACTCACTCACTGCCCATTCTGACTTGTACCTGGTAGGTGTTAATTATTGGCATTTCTACTGGCCAACAATGGCTCAGAACTGAGTGAGAAGAAAAAGCAGGATAAAAACCACAGGGCAGAGCTATCGCCTCCAGCTGACCTGAATGCAAAATGACAAACTCAGCTGCTTTTATTATTTCCAGTGTGTGTTGACATCACAGAGAAGTTTGAGCTTTTCTAGACAATCAGCAAAGCAAGCTGAGACTTTGAAGGATTTGCTTAGTCTCCCCTGTGTGGGCTTAAATGGGTTTCACAATTCTCAAAGCATCAGTATCACCTTGGAATTTGTTAGAAATGCAGATTCCTGTGCCCCCCCCCCCCACATCTACTGAATCAGAATCTCTGGGGGCAAGGCCCAGCAATCTGGGATTAGAATTTTTTAAATGGCAGTAAAATATATGTGATCTAGCATTTACTGTTTTAAGTGTAAGATTCAGTGGAATTTGCAATGTTGTGTCGCCATCACTGCTATCTGTTGCCAAATTTTTTCATCACCCCAAACACAAACTCTGTATTCATTGAACAATGACTTCTCACACCCCCAAACTCCCAGCTCCTGATAATCTCTGGTCTACTTTGGGTCTCTAAGAATTTGCTCGTTTTAGATATTTCATAAAAGCCGTCATATGTGACCTTTCGTGTCTGCCTTGGTCCACTCAGCATAATGTTCTTAAGGTTCAACCACATTGTGGCATCAATCAGTACTTCTTTCCTTTTTATGGCTGAATAGTATTCCATTTTATGGATATACCATGTCTGTTTATTTGCTTGACTGTTAATGGACACTTGGGTTGTTTCTACCCTTTGGCTATTGTGAATAGTGCTGCACTGAATGCTGGATGCAGGTAGCAGCAATCTGTGTTTTAACAGGCTTTCTGACTGATACACACTCGAGTTTGAGAAGCCCTGGCCCAGAGCCCTAGAACTTTCTTTGTGCAGGAACTCACAACACTAGGTGGAGGCTATGTGCCTACTGCAGCTCTTCCATCCCAGCCAGGGTCAGGGCTGTGGCCACTAATATATCATTTCTACTGCCAAGATCGATGTTTACGTTCCTAGAAGGTTCTCAGATTGGCCCCAGGAGAAAAATATCTCTCTAGTTTAGGGGTTCTTTTGACCTTATTTCTAGGATGATGATTCAAAATATTTCAAAAACTTTTCAAAATATTTCATATTTATTTTAAAAGTACATAATTATTCAGTTGTTATTGACGAGATATTTGGATCCAAACCCCGGGTGTTTTTTGTCACTGACTGCCTCCATCCTGATGATAGCAGTGAGTCATTACTCTTGTCTAGAGAAGTCAGGTCTGTTTTCTGAGAATTGTATAGGTAGTGAGAAGAAAAGGAAAAAGAAAACGTATTTGCTTTAAGTTCATAGATCCTTGACAAATGTTTGATGATTATTGTCCGAAGAATTCACAGACCCAATACCTTCTTCTTAACTAACTCCCTCCTGCTCAGAGAGGTTAAATAACTTGCTTGTGGTTGCAAAACTAGGAAATTACAAAGACAGGATTAGAATCCAGGTCTAAATCCAAAATTGCTGAAGAAATTGATTCATACTTACAGTTGGAGACTTAAAATATTATGCCTTCAGGGTTTTTTGGACTTTTAGCAGGGGATTCCTGGATAGGTAATATTTTAACCTAAAGTAATAAATATTTAAAGGTGGAATATCATACCTAGGGAAGAAGAAAGAGAGACCTTTCCTACAATCACAGAACCATCCTAGGTATCTCAGCTCTTGTGATCCCTGAGATGCAGGTCAGAAGGGCACTGTGTTCATCTTGGTCATATGCTGGGAATGAAATGGAGGTGTGAGGCAGAGCAATCTGGACAGTGGTGCTCTGATGTCATGATGCCTTAAGAACAGTGGGAGCAACTAAGGATATTCCTTTCCCCTGGGAAAGGCCAAGGAAGGGCATGGCCCTGTTGCCAGGTATGTGAAGGGTAGCCATGTGGGGGAATGTGGGTTGGACTCTGAGCAGCTCTGACAGACAGAAGGCCAGGCCGGTGGGTAGGGGTTGCAGGAAGACATTTCTCTCAGTTGCAGGAGTTTGCTAACAGGTGTGATGGGTGCTCTTGTGAAGTAGTGAGCTTCCCGGTGGCAGAAGCCTCACAGTAGAGTTGGACATGACCAGCCCACCAGGACTCCCTGAGCTGACTGGAAATGCAACAAAATGACCCCCTGGTACCAGCTCAACTCATGGCATTAGGACTCTGAGCTTCCAAAAATTGGTGATAACCAGTCTCAAAAGGGAATTTGATCTTGATTCATCCTATTAGCCATTAAAAGTATGTCCCCCTTTTAAAATATCACCAAACATCATTGATAGAAATTTCTGAAGTATTTCAAGTTAATTAGTATTAGAGGATTTGTCTTCTTCTGGTTGTAAATTCAGTGGGAACATCAATTTGAATGTTTCCTGACAACTGCTTACAACTCTGACCTATTGCCATTTCCCTTCTAGGGTCAAGAATTATAAAACTCTGGTGGCACATGCCTATAATTCCAGAAGCTCAAGAGGCTGAGGCAGAAGGACGGCAAGTTCAAAGCCAGCTTTAGCAACTTAGACCCTAAGGACTTAGTTAGACCCTGTCTCAAAATGAAAAATAAAAAGGGCTGGCGATGTGGCTCAGTGGTTAAGCACCCATGGGTTCAATCCCTGGTATACAAAAAAAAAGAAGAACTAGAAAACTCAAACTGGAGCTGCTCCCTGGTTAAGGATTTTGGGTGCTAACAAAGCAGGAACAATCCAGCTGGAGTCTGCCGCACACTTTGCGACTGTGTTACCATTCTCTATGCCCCATACAGTGAGCGTTAGTGAGGTCTGAGGATTTGGGTGGTTGGAACGATCATGGTCTTCAGACATCTGAAGGATATAAACACTGAGTAAGGAAGAAATTTATTTAACTCAAACCAAAGGGTGTAATTAGGGTAGGAGTAATGGAATAAAATTAAGGCAAGATTCAGACTGAATATTAGCGGGTACTTCCGATAGATTTATTAAGCTTTTAGGTATTTTTAGGGATTGTTTTCCTGTGTTTTCTAAGTGGCTTGAAAAACAGAGGGACAATGGTTGAGCTAACCTCCTGGAGGAAACCACAGCCTTCAGGGTCAGGCAAAAGGGGAGGGCCCCGAGCTCTCTCGCTGCTGGCCTTTAGTCTATTTTACATACGTGGAATGCTTGATGGGCGAGTCCCTTCTGAGTTACTTCTGTCCACCTATTGCATATGGTTGCTTTTTTCTTCAAACCAGGAATTACTGAAAGGATGGTGTGTTCCCCAGGGAAGAATCTGAATGTGAAAATCAGGGGAGGGTTTCTGTCTGTCCCGGGCTTGGACAGCCTCACTCTCCTGCTCGTTAGTCCTGTCTCTGGAGGGCAGGAAGAGGGGGTGAAATGAAATCAGTTCCTGCCACTTCAGGGAGAAGGATTTTGAAAGTCTGGATTCAAAAAAGATGCCTGCTGCAGGGGAGATCTGAGCCTGCCTGGTGAGGACGGTGGAGGCCCCAGCCGGCCTGGAGTCCCTGATAAGCCTAGGGCGTTTCTTTTCCTCTGCAGCATTTTCTCACACTCTAGGAATCTACTTGCCCTTTCCAAAGTCCAGTTCAGCCAGCTCTTCCTTGGAGAAGGAGACACCCCACTTCCTGTGACCATCAGTCACAGCATTAGGACTTGTAGCCTGCCTGGGCCAGCCCGCTGGCCACTGTGCATTGCCTAGATGGATGGCGGCTGGGGGTGGGGGAGGGGGCAGGGACCTGGCTTCCTTCTGAGGCTGATGACAGAGACACTGGCATGGAGGTATTTTGATAAGCCATCCAGTGATACTGAGAGGTAAAACAAAAGAAAGACATACTGACTTTTGGGGAAGATTTTTGCACGTAAGCCGTTGGGAGTTTCAGTACATCTTGCTTCCTCCGTGGTCACCGGGTTGGGCAACTGGGGAGACTCTTTTGCTGTTACCGGGGTAGCTCCCATGTAATTTTCCACTTTGAATCCTACATCTTTTTTTATTAAGTAAAATGGTATTTTGCTCTTTAAAAGTGCCTTGTAACATGGCTGGTCTGTGCTACCAGCTTTGTCTTAAAAGGGAATAAAATTCTTAAATTGAAACCAATTCGGAGATTGTTCTGTGGAGCTCTCTGCAAGGGGCCAAGCACAGACGCGGGCCTGATGATTACCTTGACGGCAGAAGCAGTGGGGTCCATCATCTCTGAGCAGCCCACTCTTGCAGCGTTGGTTCTCTCTGGCCCTTGATTTAGCCAGCCCCTGATTGTCACGCCTGACTTAGAATCCTGTATTCCATTGAAGTCTGACCTGGGGCCATCTCCTCGGGCAGCACCATGTGCATCTCGGCATTTTCAAAGGCCTCAGCTCTGTCCTTGGGATGCTCTGTGTTTGAACCCAGAGAGGGTGAACAGGCAGCAGCACCTCAGAGCAGCTGAGAGGGGGTCACACCTGGAGCTGCTGAGCTGCTGCTTGTGCTAGACTCTGACAGGGATGATGAAATGGGAGGAGGAGGGACACACCCAATAGCTACCTATGTTCACCCGGAAGGAAGTCAGTCCTGAGCACCTGGGGGGAAGTGCTCACAGCTGAGGGCACTGTGTGAAATGGGGTTATTCCTTAATGAGGTTTTTATGTGTGCTCTTGATTTTTGAATTTTTATGGCGCAGACTCATCACAGTGTGGGGTAATATCCAAGGAAACCCTTGCATACCTTTCTCCTCCATCTTCTAACCCTGGATCTGAGCAGGGCAGGGTGCCCCCATAAACTTACGGGGCATTATAAACCCTCAGAATAGGATTAATTTGGATTCTTGATCATTTAAAAAGTCAGTTAATGTTGGGGCGTGTGTGACTGTGTTTAAACAAATGGGACAAGCCACCTTCTCAAAGGTGGAGTAATTATTGTACAGGATCGGATTGGACAGAGGGTTCGTGTCGCATTTACTGTGAACGCACATCAAAGATGTCTTAAGCTAAGAACACAGTTGTCTGTCTCAGTGTGACTCCCATTTACTGCATGTCAAGCTGCGGGAAGTCCAGCTGATGTAAATAGATTAATATTTAAAAAGTAATACAGAAGAATGAGGTTCCAAACATGTAACGTTTAATTATTAAAAACCCATAATGGAATTCCAGTCCAAACTCATCTCTCACATCTCACTGGTGCTCAGCAAAAAGCTCAATTAGCAGGCGAGCTGCTTACTCCATAGCTCATTTTGACCATCCCAAGGCCAGGCCATGGTCTCTCAAAGTGTCCAGTAACACAGATATGGGCAGTTTAGGAAGTTTTATGCTTTTTCATTAGATAATGATGGCAACCCTTTTTTAATCAAATGAATCTGTAAATAACTACAATGTTAACAGGACTTAGAAGTGGTGTTACTCCCAACAGGTAGGATTTGGGCAAGTGAGGTGACCTTCTAGAAATCACAGGATAGAAAGCATCCACACACCTTTTAGTCTATTGAGTTTCAGTCTATTGAGTCATGAAGTACGTTTTACAGGATACAGGTGTCTGATCAGAAGAGTTTTCTTCCAGGGATAATTCATCACCCTTTTTCCTCTTATGACCATAGTTCTTCCGGCCCATTAGGACATGTGCCACTCACTCTTTTTCTTTTTTTTTTTTGGTAACAGGAATTGAACTCAGGGATACTCAACCACTGAGCCAGCCCTATTTTGTATTTTATGTAGAGACAGGGTCTCACTGAGTTGCTTAATGCCTTGCCATTGCTGAGGCTGGCTTTGAACTCCTCCTGCCTCACCCTTCCAAGCTGCTGGGATTACAAGTGTTTGCCACTGCCCCCGGCCCTGCCACCACTCTTGCTTGGGATGAATTCATCCAGAGACCTATGGCAAGAAATAACCAAAGGAGGAGATAAAATGATCAGTATGAATTAGGGTAGAGCAAACCCTCCTAGACCTACCAAATTTATTTCAGAATCAGTGTGCCAGCAAGCCCAACTGAGGTAGTATTCCTTGATTTTATGTTTTTATTCAGCTTGACAGGTAAGCATGGTCCTTTGTGCATAAATATGAAAATTCCAATATGCCATCTGTGCTGGTTGTTGGTGTGCTTCAAGAGCACATGAAGAGCCTGCTCAACTCCTTTCTAATGAAATCTTTGTAAATTCATCTGTCATGCAGAAAACACAGCAGTGGGACCTAAAATGCTCCAGGGGTGGAGCCTCAGGGTCTGGAAGGTCACACCATAGGTAACAGTATTCATGACATCCTGTAGGGCCTGTCGGCTACGTGGGGTAACTAGAACTGAGAAGACAGAAATTGAGTTTGTAGTGGCTGCAGAAGCTGAAACCACAGGGTGAAATGTAATAGGGCCCCAACCTCAGCAAGCACGGGAAGCAAGCAGGGGTGAGGGGGGAGCTGTGGGGCTGAGCGAAGTGCCGCTTGGGGCTGAGTAACCTTGATTCCTGGCAGGACAGGGCTGCTAACTTGCAGAAGGGCCAACTGTGGGAATCACCTTCACCTTCTCCTACAGTTCAATTACAGCTGACAATTGCGTATTGAGTCCTTATCACGGACAGGATGGTTCTCGGGAGTGTAAAGACCCAGAACACAAAAGAAAGCTTTGCTCAAAGGAAAAATGGTTAAGTCTAGGTTTCCTGGCCCTGTCTTCCATGCATCTACCTCATTAAAGGAGCATTTTTTCCAAGTGTTTTTCTTCAGGATCTTACTAAACAAAAGAGTTCAAGTTTTGGAAAAGTTGGGTGAACTCTGTATGAATGAAGCTGAACGTGCTTCTTTTTTGCAGGAGTGTCTCGGAGGCTTAAGTGTACAATGTACCCTGAGAATCTCCAGAGAGGTGCAGGGTATAATATATTTCCCAAGTATACTTGACCATGGAATCCTTTGGGAGTAGAACATTGATGGATTTGTTTCTCAGCATACACTTTAGGCAGCAGAGCGTTGAGGTGGGATGTCATTGAAGATTGAGCAGGTACAGAATGTTTTACCATAGGCCAGGGCCTAGTGGGACATTCATTTTTCCTTGCCATGGAGACCCTTAGAAATAGAGCTGGCATCCTAGGAGGCATGTTCTGGTGCCAACTTTCTGCATCTGAACCTGCCAGATGATCTGACCTCCCAACCCTTGAAGATGAGTTGGTGCACCCCAGTCCCTGGTGGGGAGGCTGTCCTGGGTACCCCACACCTTCAGCATGGCACAGGATAATTTGTTGCAAGGAGTTTCTTTCCCATAGGGAGAAAGAATTATAGGATCATTCAAGGGATTGGAAGTCACTGATTTTCCTCATCTTTTAGCAGAAAATAATACCTGGCATGTTTGTGGTAAGGATTAAATCAGAGGAAAGTATGTCAGGCTGGGTTGGACTCATGACGCTTGGTCATGGAGCCTTCCTATACAGAAGCTCAACCTGAAAGACAGGAAGAGCCATTGCCACTCATCCCCACGAAGCCCAGGTATGGTTCTAGCAGTGAAGATGGTAATAACTGGGCAACTGGATCGAAGCGTGTACCATTGCTTCTCAGTGTAGCACAAGCTTCTGCTCCAGCCTCTCCCAACTCCCTTCTCCCCTCCCTAACTCATCACCTCTGCTGGCCTGTGGTTTCTGATGACTGCCTTTCCCCTGTGGTCCTCTGGCCTTATGCCCACAGCCACTATCCCCACCTCTACTTAGTCTCTTGGTATTACTTTGATTTCAAACTTCTCAGAGAAGCAAATCAAAGTGGCTCATTGAGTTACTCTGTCCCTCTTGGGCAGAGCCCACCAGAGTCTTGAGGTCCAGTTAGTACCTTTGGTCCAGTTAGCTGTGGCCAAGGAGGCTGTGGAGCTACAGCCACCAAGCACTCAGCATCTGATGGGTTCTGTGTTAAGACAAAGGTAGGTATTGTGTAATTCTTTTCCTTTCCTGCTGCTCCCATTTGTGCACATGCCAGTCTGTCTCAGAGACACACCTTGACTATATTGCCTTTTATTTCATGCTTTTTTTAATGCTTTTTTTCAGGATTGCCTTTTATTTCATGCTTTTTTTCTTTGGGCATTGGGGATTGAACTCAGGGACACTGAACCACATCCCCAGCCCTTTTTTATATTTTATTTAGAGACAGGGTCTCAATGATTTGCTTAGGGCTTCACTAAGTTGCTCAGGCTGGCTTATGAACTCATCATTCTCCTGCCTCAGCCTCCTGAGCTGTTGGGATTCCAGGCGTGCCCCACCACACCCAGCTTATTTTACTCTTAAATAATAAGAACTAAAAGGAAGGCTCCACCTCACATTTTCAGATTACCCCCAAATACTTCTTTCTTTTGTTTCTCACCCCATTGCACGGGTCATTTAGATTAGATGGTTCTGTGGTACTCTTCTCCCTTTTAATCCAGGAGCTGAGAATCCAGTTGTACAATGAGTCAAATCAAAGTATTCTCCTGCATTTCATCTCCTTCTTCAGAGTAGGCCAGAGAATGATGGAGTTTGTTACACAGGGGTTGTGAGATGAGAGCATTTACCCAAATACTGACAAATATTGTTGCTATTTATAATTTACTCTTTCTTCTCAATGTTATCTGGCTACTTGTCTTTTTATAGATCAATAGTCAGTGGTATAGTGATAGTGTGTATTGAGCTACTTGAAATTATTAGAAGAAAGGATGTGTGTGTGTGTGTGAGACAAATGTATTTAAATATATAGAAATACGTATCTGTAGCCTAGTTGTCTTGCTTCACACCAGTCAGCAATTCAGGCATTCAGTCTGGATGAGGAGATTAGGTCAGGCTAACCCAGGATTCACTGATGAGGACATCCTTATCAGTTGGGAGAAGGAGGAGGAGGGTCAGTGGAGAATCTAGCTTTTGTGGAGTGTGATTCCAGCCAGGTAGTTAGCACAGCGGGTTGGCTACATTCACAAAACAAAGATGGATCAGGACTAGGCAAACCAACAGCCTCCACACAGCTAAGATGCTTTTCATAGACAAAGAAACAGACATGCAGATCTGGAGAAACAGAGCGGGCCAGCACAGCCCTCTCAGATCACAAAGCCGGCACTGTTGCACAGGTTTTGAATTTGCAGTGCAGTGCACCAGATGCCACAAATGTCACATTCGTGTGTGACTGAGCATAAGGGATTCCATTGGTGACTCTGGCCCCGGTGACTGGTGCTGGCCTGAAGCTGAGCCTAGGGCTAAAACATCCACAGCGAACTTAAGACCACAGCCTGGCCTGAAAACCTCCTCATTATTGCAATTACACCGCTGTCACACACTCCACAAGCCACTGGAAACGGTGAAGAACTGGCGGGGGCGGGGGGTGTCGAGGGTTTGCTGATTCGGGTGTCTGGATCATATTTTTGTGGTATATTTTTTACTTTGAAGTGGACATCGTAGGAAAATTCACACTAGTGGATGATCCCTTTGTTTTTTTAGTAACAGATTTAACAGAATAATGAGTAAAGAATAATAAGTAAATAAGAGTCAATTGTAGGCAAAACATTTGGTCCTTTTATTAAAACTATGGAAGGTTATCGCTGCACATTTGCAATAAGAAAATTAAAAATATCTATATGTGTATGACTTAGTTTTTTAAAGAGTACTTCCATTTGCACTATTTGTTTTGATGCTCCCACTAGATCTTGAAGGGAGTTCATGGGCACAGAAGCAGCACCCAAAGTTGTGGGTGGGCTGGACTTGGCTCTTCTGATTCCTCCTCCACTTTCCTCACCAAGCTACACTGCTTCTCAAGTGAAGAGTTTTTTAAAATTTTTCTCTTTTGGTACCAGGAATTGAACCCAGAGGCACTTAACCACTGAGCCACATTGCCAGTCCTTTTTTATTTTTTTATTTTGAGACAGGATCTTGGTAAGTTGATTAGGGCCTCCCTGAATTGCTGAGGCTGGCCTTGAACTTGTGATCCTCCTGCCTTAGCCTCCTGAGCAGTGGGGATTACAGGCATGCACCACTGCACCCAGCTCAAGTGAAGAGTAAAAGTGTGAGGTGATGCCGAAACTGGGAAGAATGCATTAGAAGATTTAAGAAAACCTAAAGTGATAAGGTTGCGGAGGGGCCAAGACTATCCCACTAAGCCTGTAAAACTGGACACAATAAAGACAGCAGGGTGACACTGGAAGAGTGGGGTAATGGAGAAGGAGAAGGTTCTTTCCAAAGAAACAGAGCCATGAGCAGGAACAAATAGATGGCTTCCCATGTCTCTCTGCCAGTGCAGAGTGAGAAGGACCAAGTGACCCTCCATTATGGGCACAAAAAGATAAAAGCAATCTCAGAGTTCCCACTGAGATTGCACAGGGCTTATGTGTCAACAGCAGGTAACGTAGAACTAAAATACACAATGACATACTTCAATTGCATACCTAGAAGGTGGGTAAAATTCAGGAAAATATATCCTTGTATGGCAATCCACACACTTAAAGAGAATTATAGGATAGGAATTTTAGGAAAATAAAAGGAAACAGCAAAAGAGTAATTTGGGGCACTTAGTGTAAAATCTGGAGCAGACATTAAAAAATAGATTAATTCACAAAGTAGCAAGGTATGGGACAATTGAGCAAGATATCTGCCATGAATATCATTGTCTTTGAGACAGAATAGTTGTAAGCCTTCCCATGCTCTGTGGGCAGTTTTGAGAGGGTAGAGAAGCCGCAGTGAAAGGAATCCTCTTGGACCACCATTCTGCTTCATAGAGGGTGGGAATGCTTGGCATGTGGATAGCGAGGGGAGCTGGCCACTCATTTTGGAATATGCAGTGGCAGAGGAAGAGAGTGCTGGCTATGATCAGCCAATTTTAACTTCTAGAATTTAGAAAATCAGATTTTTAAAAATATTTCCACAGAAAGGTGGATTTGGTTTCACAACCAAAGCCTTGGTGAAGTTTTTGTGTGTATGTGTGGGGGTGGGGATGGTGATGGTAAAAGAAGAGTGGGAAGTTTTGGAAATGGCTATTTTATTGGAAAGGTGAGGGCACAAAAGTCTGGCCCCTTGGAGAAAAGGAAGCACACGTGGATAGATCAAGATTTGGAGCAAAGTATTTATTTATTTCTATTTTTAGTCATAGATGGGCACAATACCTTTATTTTATTTATTTATTGTGATGTGGTGCTCAGGATGGAACCCAGGGCCTCACATGTGCTAGGCAAGCTCTCCACCACTGAGCCACAACCCCAGCCCATGGAATAGTATTTAAAGGGAGGGTGGGAGGGCAGGGATGGGCAATTTTTATTTGGTTTTCACTGTCTTTATAAAGGGAATGTTCTTCGTACTTAAAGAGTAGGACAAATACCATCAAGAGGGCTGTGAACTTAAGTCAGGGGGAGAGAGACAGACAGACAGCGCCTGCATGCTGTGAAAGTTTAGATCTTCAACCCCCATAAGGAAATCTGCAGATAATTTCATTGTCTACTTTTGTATCATCTTTGCTCTATCATGATGGATGGGAGAGGTTTCAAAAAATTAGAAATCAACAGATATTGAGCAAATTTTTCAACATTGGGAAAGGGGCTCCAATTTTTGAAACTCTGGCCTAGAAGGCTTGATGGCTTGCCCTCAGAGCTCTTGAATAGGTCATTAAATGAAGAGTGGATGAGCTACATTGTGCACAACCATGGAAACAAAAAGCCGTCCCCCATTTGTGTACAATGAATCAAAATGCAGTCAGTAAAAATAAAAATAAAATTTTTTAAAAAAAAGAACAGATGAGAACTTTAGACAGAAAGATCTTAGATGACCAGAAACTCAAAAGTGAAGCAGAAAATACTGAAAAGAGTTGGAAGCTCCAGATATGATATCTGGCTCCATTCTTTGTAGGCTGGGAGAACTTAGGGCAACTACATCATCTCCTTAACCTTTGTTTTCTCAAGTAAAATGGGAAAAGGGTAGCTCCTTCACAAGTTTGTTAGGATTAAGGGAGGTAATTAAGTGGAAGCTTCAGGTTTGGTCTATAACAATACTTAATAAATGGTTGTTTAAAAAAATAAAGCAAAAGCCTACTAGCAGGCTATGATTGCTAAAAATCACATACATTCTTGGGTGGCATTAGCAGAGGTATAATGTTCTATTTAAGGGAGGGGAGAATTCCTCTCTGTACTGGTCAGGATGCTGTATTTCATTCTGTGCTTCACCCTTTAAGGGGCATATGCCTGGGTAAATGACAGCTGCTCTCATTGTCACTCCATAGGAGGACAGGCAGGATAGGAAGACTCTGGGAACTTGACTCCTAGAGACTGGGTGCAGAACCCATGAAAGTTTAAAAAATAATCTGGAGGAAATGCAATGGCTCTTTTTTAAGTATTTGAAAAGTTAAGATTTATAACAGGGATTATCTGTGCTGGGACACCCTGCAGAACAGAACTATCATCAGTAGGTAGAAGTGGCAGGGCAGCAGAGTGGTTAAACTTTCTAATAATCACCAGAGCCCCACAACAAATAAGCTGTCTCCTGGGGCACAGGGCTCTGTGAATACACTGCCACCACAAAGCCATTGCAAAGGAGGGAGCTACCTGTGCTGTGAATCACTCTTTGACTGTGTGGATGGGTCTAGATGAATGTCCAGGTGGGTACCTGGAAGACCGCCTATTGGGAAGGAAACCCAAGCTTGCTGTGGGAGATGGGTTGGACTCCACCTGTGAAGTTCCTGAGGGCTTTAAATGTCTTCAGTTCTGGAGTTTCAAAACAGAACATCATTAGCATATGTCAGTCAATCATCCTGATCCTTCAGTTTTGAAGGAAAATGCAAAAATGAAAAAAAAAAAAAAAAACCCTAAACTGAAAAACCAACACTTGAAATAGTGGGGCAATATGGATTTGAAACCAGACAGAGCTGCATTGGAATCCAGATCTACCATCTGTTACCTGTGCTAAGTAATTTTGGGCAAGTTATTTAGCCTATCTAAAGCCCACTTATTTGTATGGTAGGGTACTTTGGGTTACATGAGGCAATCCAGGTAGTGTGTTCAGTATGGTTACTGGTACTTACATAAAGCGGGTTATTATTACTAGTATAATTTATTAGGACTACATCAAATTGAGGCTTGCAGTAGGCACTATAATTAAAGCCACAACTTTCAGTGGAATATCCTGGAAAGATTTGAAGAGACGTGGACACCTGGAGCTGCAGTGGGGCAATCCAGAACACCCACGGGCAGGTTCAGTGTGTGGCTCTCTGTGCAGAGAGAGGTGCAGGAGACCACTAAAGGAGGACTGAGGCCATGCAAGGTAAGCCGGATGCCCGCAGATCCCATCCAGGCCGGGTAGTTGCTGAGTGAGACATCATCAGGAGCTGTCTCAGTCCTTCAAGAAGCAGCCAGAAAGTGGCTGAGGTAGTGAGACACAAAGCAGGATTGCCAGAGGGGCCATTAATTCTCTCAGCACTATTCTTGACCCCAGCCGCCTGCACACACGCAACCCTGGTCCTGCGGCAGTTTGGTGGTGCTGCCCAGGCAGAAAGGAGGCTGGGAGGCAGATTCACATAAAATCCCTAGGAGAAAACACTGCTTCAATATGACTGATAATAATGGCAGTATTCTCAAACAGTCCTACTATTGGTGCATGATTGACCATGTCGTGAGGCTAAAACCACATACTTTGAAATATGATTTCTGCCCTTTTCTAAAAAAGTCTGCATGCAGGAAGAAATGAAGTGAGGGACCACGGACAGAGGCCAGGCAACTGGCACTCTTCATGTTTTCTCTCTTGTTTCCTTTTACAATGCTGGGGATTGGACCCAGCGTTAGCCCATGCTGGCTAAGCATGGGCTCTACCACTGAACTACACCCCAGTCCCCCTTCACTTTTTAACACAGTAGCTTGTTGGGTCTCCCTGTATACAAACTCCCTCACTGCCGCTTTTCCAGGAGTCAAGGATCTCTTGTAATCACAAGATGAAAGTTCAAATATCCAAATATACCCTTAGAAAACAGAAAAATAAACAGGATCAAAGACGTATGTGAAAGGAGACTAAAATATGCATTTGGAAAACAAAGAGAGTTAATGTAAACAAGGTAAATATACATCTGAAAATATGATTTAGATGTACATCTGAGAAAAGAGGAGTCACAGTATTGAGTTAGAAGAACAACGGGAAGTCAGGCATTTCAACTCTAGATGGCTGCAGTCATGTCAAGTAGATCCATGGTGTATGCTTGTAATTACAGCTACTGCAGAGGCTGGGGGTGGAGGATTGAAAGTTTGAAGCCAGCCTCAGCAACTTAGTGAGACCCTATCTCAGAATAACATATAGAGGCCTGGGGAGGTAGCTCAGCTCAATGGCAAAGCACTTGGTTAGCACGTGGGAGGCCCTGGATTCAATCCCCCCCCCCCCCCACACAAAATATTCATCATTAGGAGAGTAAAATCTTTTTTTTTTTTTTTTTTTTTTTGGGAACCAGGGATTGAACTCAGGGACACTTGGCCACTAAATCACATCCCCAGCCCTATTTTGTATTTTATTGAGAGACAGGGTCTCACTGAGTTGCTTAGGGCCTTGCTAAGTTGCTGAGGCTGGCTTTGAACTCGCGATCCTCCTGACTCAGCCTCCCAAGTCACTTGGATTACAGGCGTCTGCCACCACGCCCGGCTAGGAGAGTAAAATCTTAAGGATAATTTTTATTTTAAAAACGTCAAGTTAGTTGAGGTTTGAACTTTAGAACAAATCTGCTGATGAGGGTGGGGTGGACTGAGTGATGCTCGGAGAGAAGGAATGTGCTAGCATCCCCAGCTGACATTAATGGCAGGCCTTGAACTTGTGCAGGCAGGTGCTGGTCCTTTTCTGCACTGTTCCACAGCCCAGTGCCTTCTTGAGCACAGCTCAGGAATTTATTATTTATTTATTTAGGTACTGGGGATTGAACCCAGGGGCACTCGACCACTGAGCCACATCCCCAGTCCTATTTTGTATTTTATTTAGAGACAGGGTCTCACTGAGTTGCTTAGGGCGCCTCGCTAAGTTGCTGAGGCTGGCTTTGAACTCTCGATCCTCCTGCCTCAGCCTCCCAAGTGCTGGGATTACAGGCGTGAGCCACTGCACCCGGCTCAGGAATTTATTTTGAATAAATAAAAGCCTTGCAAACGGAAGCTTGGTTTTCTTTTAAGTTTCAGGTTGAAGCAAAGATGGTTGAATAAAGATAAAACAAAACCTCACACCTCCTGTTTCCTGCAGTAGACTCTTGGCTGTGTGAGGGCAGCGGGCTGCATCTTACGCGGTTCCTATCCCCAGTTCTTAGCCTGACACAGAATGGACCCTGAAAGAGTCAGGTGGATTCTGTGATGGCCACTTTTTCAGGGCGGGTGGTGGGTATAATATCTGGAGTTGATAAAAAGGCGAGAAAATTGAATCCAGGGTAGCAGCATGACAACAGGAGGCAGGACAGGATGCTGCTTTCTTCATCTACATGTGCCTTCTGCACGTCTGTAGCCACTGGCCAGTGTCCGTCCTTCCTCACATGTTCCCTGGAAGTGCTGTCACTGTTGATGGTCTCTTTTCACAGATGAGCATCTGAGGCACAGTGGGATAAAATGCCTGGTCCACCAGGAGCAGAAGGTCGAGCAGAGGATGAGCAGAGGATGAGATGACTCCTGAGGTTCCTTTCAGGGCTGACTGTCACTTCAGCAATTTCTGTGACCTTTCAGGGCCACATAACTGGGGAATAGAGAGGCAGACATTAGGCACCAGGTAGACCAGATTTTCTGATGTTTGATAGTTTTTCAGTTTCCGTTGGGATGATGTGTTGTCATGAGAGCTGCGTTTACCTAGTGCAAGTGGAGCAGCGGGCTTTGTGATGAGAGGCAAATGATCTTAGAGAACCTGACGCATCAGCCCAAGGGAGGCCACCTTCTTCTGAATCATGTGTTTGGCTGTCAGGATGACCCAGTGGTCACTGAATCCAGGCCAGGATTCCATCTCCTGTTTTGACTTTAGAAGCACAGACTTGGGTCAGTCATGAGCCACTGGTCAAAGCTCGTTGAGATCCTGAAATCCAGGCCCACTTCTGCTCTGCTTTGTAGAGTTGATGATATATGAGAAAGAAAAGGATCTGTCCCAGTGACCTGGGCCAAGACTTCTGGGTTCCTGCTTAAAACTTGCAAGATAAGTAGGACTCGAGTCACAGTATAAAGTTCCTACAGGGCAGTTTTCTAATGAGATTTTCAATTTTAACAAAGATGCTCTTTAACCTCTACTTGAGTTCCAAATCCTATTTAAGAGAAGGGAAAGAGAGAAATAGAGATAGAAGAAAAATACAAGCATAACAAAACCAAAACCTAAGAAGACCCTTCAATATAAAGAACTAGGTAGCAAACATCACCATGTTGGAATCTAAGCCTGCAAAGTTTCTTGTTTTGAAAATGAACTTCTTCGTGAATTTGCTGTTTTGAAAAATACCTAGCTGTTCCTATCTAAATCCCTCTCCTGATTTTGGTATGGCCTTGAATGTCTATAGATAGGTCATTCTTTTTCTTTCCTTCCTTCTCAATTCCAGTTCTGCATGAAAACTTGAAATGGTGAGCTTGACCACCCCTCCGGTTTGGGCGGCCCCTTCTACCTCCACAAGGGTCCTTCCCTCACATATACCTTCTGCCACGGGAGGGTGGGGTCAGCCGGTCTTAAAGGCATCTGAAAATGTGACTCCTGGCCTTTCTTTTGGAAGATAGTTCTGCCATGTAATGAGTCCAGCAGATCGTCCATCAGCTGTTTTTTAATAAAACATGAATAGCGCAGTTTATGGCTCCCACTATTCAAACAGCAGTTGAGCCTAAGAGGAATGATTCCCTTTAGTGGTTCTGATCCTCATGTCCAGGCAGCCATGTGCTTTATTAGGCTTTTCCTGAATTGGAGAATGTCTGGCTGTGGATGAGAAGAGGGCTCTGCAGGAGCTGGATAGAAGCTTCTCAGGGCTGTGGGCAGCTGGGATGTGCACAGCACTATTGGCTGGCTTCCTTGTCACCGAAGACAGTTCCTGTTACCCCTGAGACAGGGTCTCCTGGGAAGCAGGCTGGGCACTGGTGCCTGTGAGGCATGGCATGCATTTGTCCTGAGAGAAATATGCTCCATTTTCTGTCAAAGACATGTGGGCTCAGAGGAAACATTCTCCTTTCCCTCCTCACACTCCATTGAAACATCCTCCCCACAAGTTGGACTTAAAAAATATGCACTTTCAGCAACCATGGTGGGGAAGACTGTGGATTAAAAAGATAGATTGTGAGACAAGCTAGTCAATATGCCTGGCCCATGATTTTGCAGATGAAGAAACTGAGGCTGAGATTTTCATAAGGTCGGGTGCTATTATTTAATGGAGCCCAGACTCACACCTACATTTTCTGATTCCAGATCCTGTGTGGTTTCTGTAACATCTGTCCCCCAGGTACACAGAACTAGATCCCTGCTAGAGTCAGTGTCAAGACCCAAAGGAACAGTAGGATGCTGGGATCAGGGCTGCAGAATAGGGCTGGGAGCAAGTGTGCAGGAGGGTCAGCCTCCACTCATGCTTTGAAGTGACTGCCCATAAGTAGCCTTCAAAACCTGCACACTGCCACCCATGTTTCTCCATCCTCTGCATCACTCCTGAATGAGCTCAGGAGTTTCTGAACTGGCCTGGACTACAACCTCAATGCCACTTTTAACACACAAGGCGTAGAGAACCGCCCTCCTATGACAAAATGCAATCTCATTTAAGGATCTACAACTTCTGCCCTGTCACCTGGGTGCCATGATAGTGGAAAGTCTGCAGAACATGGAGATGTGTTTTGTTTTTTAAATTGTTGATGGCATTCAAGCAGATGCTAATATCTTTTTACTGTTCCATTGCTACAAACGTCTTTGCCCAGAGAAGAAATGTTTCAGCACAAGGGTTTCTTAATTAAATATTGCCTGATGCCAGATTACCACTCAGAAGGCAGCGGTGGGTTCCATTAAAGGATGAACTTTACTCCCACAGCTGACAGCTGATTAATGTGTTAATTAGAAACCCTGTCTCCCTCCCCCAGTTACCCGAATCTTCTCTTAAGCCCAGCAGCATGTATATATTGTGCCCATGTGGGTAACCTCATGGCATACTTTGGCTTTGACTTTGGACGTTTATATAAAAATGAAGGCTCAGTTGCCAATATGAATAGCTTTCTTTCTTTCCAGAGGAAATACAAGATGGAAAGAGTTATAGGAACCAGAAGTCCTGCCTTTCAGTTTTCTGGTATCAAGAGCAAGTGCTATTTCTGCTGAGGCAGTGTCTTTTGAGCAGTTTAGCGGTGTAGGTTGCCACACATTTATTTCACAGGAAAGGAGTGAATCCATCAGGCCACTGAGCTTGTAAGTACTACCCTGGCAGTCAGCCACCAAAATATAAATACTCTAAATGGACTAAAGGAAATGTTCATTCTGTTGTTTAGAATTGGACACATCCCAGGAAGGTAAATTTAATCTTTTTGAGGACTGCTGTTCTGGGGTTGAATGGAACATGCATTTGTTTATCTCCTTTGTGATCTTTTTGTCTTCCTGGTGATACATTATGTATTTGTGATACGAAGCATTTCAGCTGTCTTGCTCAATGGCATCGCATTTGCTGATTGTTCGGTCCTCAGATTGGCATCGTTAAACAGCGTCAGCCCCCATCCAATCTGGGACCTGTTAGGGAGAGAAGGGGAACCAAAGAGGCCAGATTCCAACAGAAACAAAGCTGGGGTGGAATTATTGGGAAATCATTCCGGAGCCCAGCAAGTTGAGCTCTGTACTTCTTAGTCTTTATCTTTTAAAACATCTGAAAGAATTTTGGTACTTATTGGCATAATGAAGAAAAAAAGAATGCCTCAAAAAGTCAAAATAAAATAAAACTAACAAAATGTAAAGCCGTCGATAGAAAAAGAAGGAATATCTCCACACCACCACAATTCAGAAAACCACAGTACATGAGACACAGGCAGTGTATTTTGTGGACATGCAAATGTTATTTTATTAAAGAGAGGGAGATGCAGTATATATTTTCACCCAGCTACCACATCTTAAGTAATCAGCTCAGCCTCTTATGATGAAATCTTTAATTACTCCAAGTGTGTCATCAGTTAGATGTGGAATGAATGATGGTGCCGTGTGTTATTGCCTCACATGATAGACCCATTTGTGCCATAAATTCATTGACCTCATCTTAAATGATGTGTCCTGTAAGACAGACTTGATTCATTATTTCTTAAGTGACAGTTTTTCCCCCCTCTCATAATTTTTTGCTTCATCAGAAAGATTGCTTTTCTGTATTTTTAGGTCAGTGTTCTGAATTGAAATGTAATAAGGCAAGATGATACACACACGCACTACTCACATTACCCCAGAACAAGACAAAAATGGCACTACGGCCTGAGCACTTGCAGATGCCGCAGAAGTCAAGCACTGGCATTAGGCCTGGTTCTAATGGGGAAGTTTGATGAAGTAGGATTTTTGCTTAATGGTAATATCTGTAATTCTTTCTGTGTAGAAATAGATAAAATATGGTGGGAAATTCTCATTTGATAATTAGGATAAATCTATGAACAATCCTTATTCATTAAAGAATTATTAAAAATGAAGGAAGTGAAGGGAGAACATTTAAGTTTTATTTAGATTATTATTATTATTCACTCTGCATGAAAATATTTACATAGCTCGAGGAAACAGGGATCCTCAGGAGGCAAAAAAGAAAAAAAAAATTTCGATTTGGCAATTTAAAAACCAATTAAGGATTTCAGAGAGTTCTTCCCCCTTCTGGTTAAAAATAAGATCCAAAAGAAATATGCCAGAAAAATTGGCATATTATTTTAATTAATTTAATTCATTGACAATGTTTTTTAGTCCACAACTAAAGAAGTTTTATTTGTTTCCTCACTTATGCAGTCCTAACATTGAGAGACAGGAGACGTTGTTTCACAGAACTGAAATGCCACATCATTTTGTGTTGACTCTATTAAAATGATCAGGTTTTTATAATAATTTATGGGTATGATATTTTCACTACTAGTTTACTTAACCTTTACCTACGATGAAAAATTTGAGGGTCTGATGGAGTCTGTGGGGCTCTTCTCATCAGAGGCAATTCCGCATGCACTTGTAAACTGGGAATCTCACTAATGAAAAAAACTTAATTCAGGAGGAACCTGAAACATTGTAGTGAAAGAGGAGAATGTAAGCATTAAAAGTTTTATTATTTTTTTTTACCACTTCAACCTCGATAACAGTTTTCCTAACTAAATTGAGAAGATGCCTTTCCAATCATTAAAGGTCATTCAGCAGTGTTATTCTCAGATCTTTGCAAGAAGTGTTTTGAAAGGACAGTTTGATATGAGACCAAATTTAAAAACTAATGGGTACCAAATAAGTTTATTTTATTCAATCTCACACTGTCAAGTTTGTTACCTGTGAATACAGTGGGGAAAAAATAAGAAGGAAAAGAGTGGATTTGTACGTACAGATCCACATCTGCCACTCAAGTATTCACCCACAATCACATACCCGCATGCCACCACTGTTTACAATCAAGAAAAGCTGAGAGTTAAATGAGATGAGTAATCAAATGCCCAGCATATGTTGTTTTTGCATTGTTTATGTGACCAATCATTATTAAAATTTATCATCTTTTAATTATATCCATGTACAATAGCTAAAACACACACACATACACACCCAGAGAGACACAACAGAACAGACACTCTTCAAAAACAGGGTTCCCTTTAGAACAGTATTGGAACCAGTGTTTATTGGGAGAGAAACTCGACTTCAATAAACTCACCATTGCACTCTGTTCCACAATTCCTCCCTGGTGCTGTATGGCTTCTGTGCTAAGGAAATGACAAAATAAATAAATAAATAAGAAAAAGAAAAAAGATTGTGTGTGTAAAAGTCTGTCAAAAAAAGTGAGGCACTGAAAGAACTATTGAAAATTTTGACATCTGTTTATCTGTTTATAGCTATGGCAAGATTACTCATATTAATTCTTGTTTAAAATGCCATATGAAGGAAAGACATTTGTGCAAACAAGAGTCATATTTGAATTGTAGATCATGTCTTCACCATCTGTGAGAGCTGATGGTGTTGCAAAATTAATGTGTTAATGAAATCACAATAATTTCTCCAAAGTAATGGGTTCTGAAGCCGAGAATGACTATTTTTTGAACTTTGATGTCTGGTGATTTCCAATTGGGAAAAGCTCTCAGCCTTTAATTAGTTCTGCAGCCCAACTTTAAAATAAATTTGGTGATGTCTTTCTTTTGCCAGGAGTATTTGAAGGGGGAAAAAGCCATAACAACTTTTGGAAAATGTTCTCTGGTGTTTGAAAAGTTGTTAAATAAGACTGCCTGCCAAGAAATGTCACCAAAAATTCTGACTACTGAGAAAGAGTGGGCAAACAGCTCAAAAAATAATTCTAGCTTGCTGCAACATCACAGGTTGGGAATAGCTAAACCTCACACAGACTTCATGACTAATTCCAAGTTTTTCCTTGGAAGCCAGACATAATGATGTTCAGTGCTTTGTGTTATTGGTTAACACAGCACACCCTTTCCAACTGCATTATTGGACACAGCAAATAGTGAGGAGAATTTTAAGGGGTTATGTGTTTCACGCCCACCAAGCTTTCTGGAGAATCCTTCCCTCCAAAACTATTTAGCTTTGTATTTACAGTGGGACTCTTTGACAAATGAAAATGTGGCAGCAGGTAGACTGGGCAGGTATATGTACTTCAATTTGTCAGAGCCACCTTTAAGACGTGCTTAAAGAGGGCCACCAATTTCTTTAAAAGTATAGGGATTATGATAATCACTATTCTGAAGTTAATATTTATAAAGTAAATTCATCATTTCACAAACATTCCAGAATTTTTCCTTTTAAGAAGAAAACACTTCAGCCTATTTGAAAAATTATGGTAGTTTGAAAGAGCCTTTACATAAAACATGAAATACCATCTACCTAACGAAATTGCTTATCTTACCTCTTTTGTTTTTTTTTTTTTTAATTTCTGTGTTGTAGGTATGTGACTGGTGTAAGCACATAAGACACACAAAAGAATACCTGGATTTTGGGGACGGGGAAAGAAGGCTTCAGTTCTGCAGTGCGAAATGCCTCAATCAATACAAAATGGACATTTTCTACAAAGAGACACAGGCCAATCTTCCAGCTGGGCTGTGCAGCACATTACACCCTCCCATGGAAAATAAAGCAGAAGGCACCGGGGTGCAGCTGCTCACTCCAGACTCTTGGAATATCCCGCTAACAGATGCTCGGAGGAAGGCCCCCTCCCCGGTGGCTGCAGCTGGCCAAAGCCAGGGCCCTGGCCCATCGGCGTCCACCACCGTCTCTCCATCTGACACTGCCAACTGCTCGGTCACTAAAATCCCCACGCCAGTGCCCAAGTCCATCGCCATCAGCGAGACTCCAAACATCCCTCCTGTCTCTGTCCAGCCACCTGCTAGCATCGGACCTCCCCTAGGCGTCCCGCCTCGAAGCCCTCCTATGGTGATGACCAACCGCGGCCCAGTGCCTCTGCCCATCTTCATGGAGCAGCAGATCATGCAGCAGATCCGCCCACCCTTCATCCGCGGGCCACCACACCATGCCTCCAACCCCAACAGCCCCCTGTCCAACCCCATGCTTCCCGGCATCGGGCCCCCGCCTGGCGGCCCCAGGAACCTCGGCCCCACTTCCAGTCCCATGCACCGGCCCATGCTATCGCCCCACATCCATCCCCCGAGCACCCCCACCATGCCTGGGAATCCCCCCGGCCTGCTGCCTCCACCGCCCCCCGGCGCCCCCTTGCCGAGTCTTCCCTTCCCGCCGGTGAGCATGATGCCAAATGGCCCGATGCCAGTACCCCAGATGATGAATTTCGGGCTCCCCTCGCTTGCCCCGCTGGTGCCTCCCCCGACCCTGCTCGTGCCATACCCGGTGATCGTGCCCCTGCCTGTGCCCATCCCCATCCCTATTCCCATCCCTCACGTCAATGATTCCAAGCCCCCCAATGGATTCTCCAGCAACGGGGAGAACTTCATTCCGAGCGCCCCGGGCGACTCCTCGGCAGCCGGGGGCAAGCCAGGAGGACACTCCCTGTCCCCCAGGGACTCCAAGCAGGGCTCGTCGAAGTCCTCGGACTCGCCGCCGGGCTGCTCCGGTCAGGCCCTGAGCCTGGCGCCTGCGCCGGAGCACAACCGGAGCGAGGTGGTGGACCTGACGCGGCGCTCCGGCAGTCCCCCGGGTACCGGCGGCCAGCTCGGCTTCCCGAGCGTGCTGCAGGGACCGCAGGACGGCGTCATCGACCTGACGGTGGGCCACCGGGCCCGGCTGCACAATGTGATCCACCGCGCGCTGCACACGCATGTCAAGGCGGAGCGCGAACCCGGCGCCGCGGAGCGCAGGACCTGCGGCGGCTGCAGGGACGGCCACTGCAGCCCTCCCGCCGCCGGCGACCCGGGCCCGGGCGCCCCCGCCGGCCCTGAGGCCGCAGCGGCCTGCAACGTCATCGTGAACGGCACGCGTGGCGCTGCAGCCGAGGGCGCCAAGAGCGCTGAGCCGCCGCCTGAGCAGCCGCCGCCGCCACCGCCGCCCGCGCCGCCCAAGAAGCTGCTGTCGCCCGAGGAGCCTGCGGTGAGCGAGCTGGAGTCGGTCAAGGAGAACAACTGTGCTTCCAACTGCCACCTGGACGGGGAGGCGGCCAAAAAGCTGATAGGGGAGGAGGCCCTGGCGGGGGGCGACAAGTCGGACCCTAACCTTAATAACCCCGCAGACGAGGACCACGCCTATGCGCTGCGGATGCTGCCCAAGACCGGCTGCGTGATTCAGCCTGTGCCAAAACCCGCGGAGAAGACTGCCATGGCGCCGTGCATCATCTCCTCGCCCATGCTCAGCGCCGGGCCGGAGGACCTGGAGCCGCCGCTCAAAAGGAGGTGCCTCCGAATTAGAAATCAGAATAAGTAAAAGGTTTGTATGTCCACCCGGGCGCTCCTGCACGAGCCAGTGCACCTCGCCTTGCTTTTTACAAGGCAGAGGCGAGAATTGTATCAATAATCGGGATTTTTTTTAACCTTATGTATTTTACAGTACACATTGTATGGTCATGTACTATCGACTTTTTGACACTGAGCACTTGCTTAGTAACACCATTCCCATTTTACAGCTGAGGAAACAGCCACAGCGTGTCTAAGTGTCATGCCCAAGGTCACTTGAGGGTAAAATTCAGCCTTGAACTGGAGCAAAAACACTTTCAAATACATTTTATCTTTACTAGTAGGCTCATCTCTGTAATTCACCCTGCTAGAGGAGGAGGAGGATGTGGAAAGGAAGGAGTGATTATTTTGAAAACCTAAATGTTTGGTCATAAGGTTTCCGTAGTGAAAAGCCCAGGAAACACATGAGCTGAGAAACCGACTAGAGCTGGTAGCCTTATTGGAAGAATGTCCCAACTTATCATTTTATTGATAACCATGGGATACTATCTATAGGATGAGAATAAAAACTAAACTCCTTACGTACATAGATATGTCAACTGAGCCCAGGCCACCAAGTCACACTTGCCTGAAAAAGTGATGGAGCTCATAACTTTTCTCCATGGGTTCTCTTTCTTCAGTTTGGTACCAACCAGCATTCCCCAGGGTAGACCTCAATCCTAGCTTTGCTTTCTCCAGCTTTGGGGTTCAGTGGCTCAGTTGGTGCATTGTTCACATCTGCAGATAGGGAAAATAATGGCCTTGCTAAAATGAGTGAGAGTGCACATCTCAGACCTCATGATGAGAATACTGCTTAATGCCAAGTGAACCATGGAGTGAGTCACAGATTTCAGAGAGGGGAGTGGAAACTGGCTTGTGTGACAACCAGAGCCAGATATGGCCTCATTTGCTCCTCTCACCAATCCTGGTGGAATAGGCATTGGAGGCATTTTACCAAAGAGGAAGATGCAGCTTAGAGATCTTGCTCCAATCAGCTGGTAAGTGGAGAGAACTTGTATTCAGTTCAGGCTGTTGGATCCAGAGCCTGCGCTCTCCCTTCCACCCAAGTGGGCAGCCAACAGGCCAGTTGAGTTGGAAAAGAGAAGAGAAGCGAATATTTATTGAGCACTTCACTTGTGCACTGCTCCTTCCAGGGCCTGGGAGGATACAAAGGTGAAGACAATGCTGTGCCTGCTCCCAAGGCATTTACTCTGTAGTGGGGATGGAGAGGCAGGGAAAAGGGCGCTCCCATTTATATGTGCAGGCTCTCTTTGAAGTGTTTTTCAGTAATATGGATCTTGATCTGTGAGACAGTCATCTTCATTCTACTGATGAGTAAACAGAGAGAGAGAGAGAGAGAGACAGATAGATTATGGAACTTGTCCGAGACCGTCAAGTTAGTAAAACAGACTTGAGATTCAAATGCAGGCTGTCAAACTCCAGAGCTCCATTTCCTTTATCCTCTGTAGGAGAATAGGTTAATAAGTTCCTTCCTTACTCTACTTACTGAATTTTTTTGTCCACCTCAGTTGTTTTGAGGGAGTTTCTAAAAAACACCACCAAACACCTATTTACCAACCTCCCCAGTTCTTGAGATAGTATTCAGTTCTTATTTTTCCAGCTACACCAGCATACCTGGTGGGACATAAAATCATAAAGCGTGACTCTTGGTGTGGTGTGCCCATCTCATTGTCTCTAGGTTGGTGTATTTATATGGGCACCTCACATAGCCAGAGGTTTGCTTGGGAAGCACAGAACCAGAGCAAAGGACTTGCTGGATGGTGTAAAAAGGGATTCTCAGCTGCCATGGCTTGAGATTTCCTTTTCTTCTGAGGCTTTGTCAGTATAAGTAGAATACTATCAATGAGTTCATCAATCCTTGATTTTACATCTACAAGTTCTATTGCCTGAAGACAGCTTCAGCCTTCTCACAGATAACTAACTCAATTGAAAATGCCCTGATTTGTTCACAAGAGTAATTTCATCTGCTTGACAAAACTTTGAGTAATGGGATGGTATATGACAAAAAAGTGACCACCTTTGGTAAGTCAGAAAACATTGGGAATTACCACTTAAACCCATTCTAATATCACTCATTCAAATAACATTAAAGAAAGAATGGGAGGGTGAAAGATTTTACTTCCATTAGTGGAGTTGAGAAGTGACCTGGTCAGGAATAGTGACAAAAGCCTGTAAGTAGCATGGGACTAAAAGATCATAAAAGCATAAAATATATGATGGCTATTTGGATGATCTATGTTTCTGAATAAAGAATCAGGTGAGGGTCTTACATGTGGACCAGGATCATTACTAAAAATATTAACCTGATTTCATCCAATTTCAGATAATACCTCTTGAGATTAGAGTTCTTTTTGTAATAGATCCCCCAAGAAATTACAGTTTTTCTCTAAAGTCAGAAATACTCAGGCTTTGTTGGTTACTGAGAGGTGACAAGACAAGTGATTTAAGAGGGGGGAAGAGCCATCTCTCCTCCACTCAATCACACCTTCTCTTGCCCTCAGTAGTTCCCCATCACCTCACAGTGCAGCCTCAACCTGCCATAACTCACTCATACCCTCTGGCCCTTCCTGCTTTTCTGTGCACACAGGGGGCTGTTTTTCTTCTATACCTTTGGAAACCCAGCCCATTCATATGGTTGGGGGAATTGAAATGCATCCATTAAATAAAGAACTGGGTAGCTTTTGTGCCCTGATGGGGCAGTCTTTGATGACAAGTTAAAACCAAAGTGAAAGCATTAAGAACCCAAAGCAGAATGCAGTCTGAGATGCAGAGGGTGAGGTGCCTGTGAGCAATGTCCCATGTGCCTGTTGGTGATTCATTATGATTTCTCACAGGAGAGTCTGTCAGCAGCTCCTGTCAGTGTTCTTCATTCTTCTTGTTATGTCCACCTGTCTCATACTGTATTATGATTAAAAAAATACATTTTAAAATAGATCCAAAGCAGACTGTATCTCGAAATCAGCCCAGCTATAGCAGTCTTCAGTGAAGCCATCATATTTGTTAGTTCTTTGCAAATTACAGTCCTCCCCTCCCATTTTTAAGTTATTTTGAATCTGACTTTATGTTTTCTTATTTGTTGATACAACTACAAATGATTTCAAATGATTTTCCCCAGATGCAGAACTAATTATTTAGTTGAAGATTGTTAAAGGTTGTAAACTCCCTTTAATCTTTAACTTTTAAGACTCTAAATACCAATTCTGCAGCTTCTGTAACTAGAAAAAAAAAAAACAAATAATAAGGAAAACAATGTATAAACATTTCCCAAACTATTCTATCCACAAAGAATTACAATTATAAATGGAATACTCCCTTCTTTGTCTTTGCCTAGGAGCTTGGGGGATAGCTGTTGGTATTTGTACATTTTTCTGAATTTCTACAGTTTACACTTGTTTATGGTACACTGGGGAGTTCAGAGTAACCATTTGCAAATGTTTGAAGATATTCAAAAGAATATGTCCCCCCTCCTCAGTTTTCCAGGAAAAAAACATATTCTCTTTAAGTAAAATAATCAATGGAAAAAATGTGTTCCAGGAGTAACCCTTTCATCCCTGCTTTTCTTCCATTCTCCAGGAATAACAGGTCCATACAACTTCCCACCTTTGTGATTCCCAAATTCATATGTTTCTAGAACCATAGAAACATATAGAAAGAAAATATGAAACTCATTTCTCTGGTTCTGACTCCATGATGCTATTCCAGTGTTACCAGTATGATTGAGCTTTGCATTTTCTCTGAGGGAGCTGGAGGAGGGACCTGTAATGTTGATTTCTTGGAGTTTAATTTGGTCATGCAGTCTTAATCCCAGAACCAATTATTTTAAGGCAAGGGGTTCACCTCCTTAGGAAAGCCAAAAAGGTGGAGGTGGTAAGTAACTTTTTGCCAGTTTAGTTTCTCAGACTGAAGTTGGAGAAAAAAGTATTATTATTGTATAATCATATTACAATAATAGTATGATTATTCAAAACAATACTATGGAAGCCTACTTTTAAAGCTCAGAAAGGAAGGAAAACTGAGAGAGACAAGAGGAAATTAGTGCAGACTGGATGTGCTCAGATCCTTTACCAAACTTGAGCTGTTTAAGGTTCCAAGTATATGATGGTTGGAAATGTTCATTGGTGACAGTCCCTAAGTTAAAGGTTAGCTTTGTGCAGTTGGCCTTACAGAGGTACTTCAAAGAGTTGGTGAGAAGCCACCAGGTCAAGTTGGTGCCATGCCCACCTATGAATGGGGAGGACCTGAGAGCATCCTTCCTGTGATCATTCCAGACTTGTAGAAGAAAACTTTAAGAATAAACAGGGTCAAGATGGGCCACAGACATGTCCCATTCAATGGGCTGTTGGGTCCATGTTAACCCTCATGACAAAGGGCTTAAAAGGGAGATTTTAGTGTGCAAGAATTTGACTTTCAGGTATTATGTCAATCAGATTATGATGGAATTTGAAATAACATGTGGCCATGTAATTATTATTGTCAGAAATAGTCAAAACCTTCCATCGTCAGCAGGCCTGGGACTAGGATGAGGCCAGAGGCCAAAAAAGTGCTTAGTGCATAAAATTTTGAGAGGGACCCACACAGGGTGGTGCGAGGGCAGTACCAGTCCTGGACATGATCTTCGCACCTTCTGATCCATGTAGCAGCCCCCCAAAGCTGGTCTCCCGGCCCCATGGACTAGTCCATATGGATGGCCTTCAGCAGCTCCTCCTGAAACTTCATGGAAAGTTTAAAGTGCCTATGCATAGAGGTATTGTCTTGGGAGAAGAGGTCCATGGATCTGGTTCTGTATCTCTGAAGGATTCCTCTGACGTTATTAGCAAGAAATATCTGAATTGGACTTTTTCATTACTCTGAGAAAGTCGAATTGATTATAAGGTTCCTTTAAAAATTAGCACTTACTTTTGGTAATTTTTGCTATGGGCTTAATGTTGCAAAACCACAGTTGCAGCTGCATAATGTAGTATTTGCCTTGAAAAGATTGCCTTCATGACACAATGCAGAAGTTCCAAGTTACCAAATCTGGCAAGTGGAGAAAGAAGTAAAGGGAAGCAAGAAAAGAAACAAACTAGGTGCTTCCCTGGCACTTTGGATTTTCAAAATTTATATGGTATGGGGAGATGCCATTATTCTGTGGGAAACCCATCTACTCTTGCCACTGAGGCCAGAGAGCAGGATGGCTGGAGTCAGAAAAATGGGCAGGTCAATAAACACAGGGACACTGAGGATGGATGTCTGGGAGGGCTCCCCTTCCCCCAACTCCCCAGCATGCTTCCTCACCCGAGAGAGTGTACTGGAAAAGGGCAAATAGTTGACCAGCTATTAACAAGCCATTGCTCAGAAAGGGTACTGGAAATAGACGTCAGGACTGGGCTCCATGAATCACTCCCTTGTCACACCAAGTGGCTGCCTGTGCATCATGGCCCAATCATTTACACCTACCTTCATACAGACAAGCATTTCAGAGGGGCAGAGATGTCTGAGGACCAGAATACAAGACAGCATGGAACACTTACCTCATGTGGTGGAACACTTACCTCCACCCGGTCACCCTGCCTTTTCCAGACTTTCCTGTCAAAGAGACTGTGCCAAAGGGACAGGGTGGGGGCATTCACTTTTCCTTCACTATGTTCCACACAGAATTCTTTTGTATCCTTCAGTTGCCATTTTAAGTATATAATACTTTATATGTGGGTGGATGTCAAGGTAATGCATTCTGCGTATGTAGACTTTTTTTAACACCTTCAAAAGGCACAAAGGGAATTCATTAAAAGAAACAAACTAACTTTAGGAGATAAACAGCACGGGTGGCATTTAATAGCATCCCGTTCTCAAGGAGAAGGAGTAAATGCCATCGCAGATGCCAGCTGTACATTCTAACTCCTTAGTGCTCCTCAAGATCTGTGGCTCTTCACAGCATTGGGCTTGGGATGAAAGTACGGTGGATCAGAATTGAGAACATGGGCCATCAACAACAGGGAGGCAAGCACACACATTTGTGTATTTTTTGTTGTTATCATTTGAGAGATTACAGTGAAAAGGGAGCAGAAGCAAACAACAACAACAACAAACACAACTTGTGATCAGCCTCTACTGCTTTAAAATAGTTCCTGAGTGTACTCCTAATTATTCTTAAGTTGCCAACCAGACAAGATGTCCCTGAGAGCTCTTAACTCTCCTATTCCCAGGGCTGAATTACCATCCAAAGACAAAAAATGCTTGTGCACAGGCACCATGTTGCCCTACTACACAACCCCCAATAGGGAGCAGGGACCCCAGGGCACAAAGCCGAGGGGCCTGTGCTCCCCATCCTCATTTCCATTCAGATATTTGGCTGCCCCGGGGCTGGTTGTCTTCTCACCAAACACTCAGAACCTATGGTGTGCTGTCTTTGAAGCCAAGCTGCATTTTGCTTGAGTGAAAAGGAAAGTAAGAATGTGAATGATAGTATTTAAAGAATAGAAGGGAAAACACACTTTATGGATCCATTTGATATGAAACTTTGACCTAATGTCCCAAAAATGTCATTAAAAAGTTTCTCTCTCTCTCATTTGCATGGCTTCTCTCCCTGGACGCATTTTTGGTATTGGAAATGAATGGTATTCCAGTACAACACGAGTGTCTCAATTTGTAATGGTATCCTCCTTGCAGCAGGCTTAGTTCTCCAAGTGTTTCTAAAATGTTACTCTCTTAAATTTGAGCCAACCTACAATAACAAATTATCTAGAAACATAGTGGCCACACTGCATTTGGTGAGAGAAGGGGAAACCCTATATTTCATCCTCCCACTCTTGTTTTGGAAATTCAGACTGTAACATGATCCTTTTCTAAAGAAATCTACACACACACACTTTAAAAATTGTGCAGATTGGGTGTTGTGGGAGCAAGAATGATCAGGTTTAAGTTTCCCTGTGAAGTTCTGCATCCCATCAACAAGCCCTTTTGATATTTTAAACCCATATTTAGAGTAATTTCAAGATATTTGGAGCACATGTGGTTAAATGTAAAACTTTGTCATTATGATTTGTTAGATGCTTATACTTTAAATATTTATAAGCCATTTTTAAGTACTTTATCCAAAAGCCCTCTCCCACTAGGATACTATAATTGAGCGGTATCTGAGCATCATTCCAGAGGATGCAGGGTGAAGCCACTGCAGCATGCAGGCACGTTCTTCTTGCTTTTCTGGTTCTAATTCAAATGTCATTTTTAGTAGATTCAGCTAATTTTAAAAATGTATAAAAAGTTATAAACAGAGTTGGTTATCTTGTGATTAAAAAAAAATTCCCCAGTACACAAAATGTAAAGTGTTCTTTCTAGTTTGAACCACATTGAGTTTCAGTTCTTTTCCTTTCTTTCTTTTTTCTTTTCTTTCTTTTCTTTTTTTTTTTTTTTGATACCAGGGATTGAACCCACTTAACCATTGAACCACATCCCCAGCCCTTTTTATTTTTTTGTTTTGAGACAGGGCCTCACTATATTACTGCGGCTGGCTTTGCACTTGTGATCCCCTGCCTTAGCCTCCTCAGCCATCAGGATTATAGGCGTGGGCCACTGCACTTGGCCTTCACTTTTTTTTTCTTATTTTAAGTGTAAATAGTAAACTTCCCATTAGAGTGTCAGATCTCAGTCTGTGTCCACATGAACTTAAGAGTCACAGTTCTCCTCCAAATGTCTTAGGGACAATTTATTGGCAGATAGAATGTATTCACTATTCACCTTCAGCTATCTTGGAAGGTAAGATACAGGAGCCCATCTTCATTGTAGGTAGCCCATATGGGCATTTGGAAAAGAGGAGGGGGAACACTTTTTCCAAACTCAGAATTCATTTAAACTTTGGAGGTTATAAATCAAACTGATCACAGACCTCTGGGGGCTCACACTCTTATGGCTAGCAAAATATAACTTTCTGGTAAGAATGGGGGAAAGGAAAACTTAAAAAAAACTCATAAACTTGCTTCAACATCTAATAGTTCTTACCAAACAGATTTTCATGAGTTAAGTGTAAATGAGTCAGAAACATATAGATTGAATTTCTTTTAAAAATACACATGGGTTTAAAAATTAAGGCCAAAGTGCTTGGCAAAATAAGGTTTGATTTTAGCCAAACCCTAAATGTTTGAAAAAATAGTTCTAGAATTTGCCAAACCACAAATATACCCAGGTCCTTCCATTTGTCCCATTTAATATGATGACATCATAAACACGGGACTTAATGGCTATTTTCATATCCTCCAAAGTTTGAGCAACATGAATCTCACATACTAATTGAAAAATTATTTTGAAAAAATTTTGGTGGAAAACATTATGACCTTGCACATGAAGATAAGGGCTGCTGGTTCAGGGTTCTAGTCCTGATTCTCACAGCACTTCTCACTGTCTGATCAGCTGATCCATCACCTTGTTCTCTGTCTTAGCTTTGTAAGTGTGTGTGTGTGTGGGGGGGGAGGTGGTTATACATAGGAATAACTTTTTAAAGTCCTATATTTGGATTTTATAAGTCCCTAATTTGTACTTAATTCATATATTACAATCCACAAAGCTTAATAAACTCCTAACATATTTAAACAGAGGGAGATAGTTCCTTTTGCTCATTCATAGTTCAGAGATAGTCTTCATTTATTTTTCTAGAGGGTAAAATATAATCCATTTTTCACTAATAGTATCTAACACTGACTGTTCAAATCATTGTCTTACTAAAATGTGGGTGGGGTGGGGAATGGGGGGAGAAAGAATTAAAGAAAAAGAGAAAAGAAAAAAGTGGGAGATATGGCAGATGTCCCTGACTTGTTTGGGAACTAAAAGAGACAAGAAATAACCAATGTCACCTTTAGAAGCAACATCCAGAACCTGCAAACTAACCTGATCCTGCAGACAGTAGGCTTCATGGAGGGAGGTATAGTGTCCAGTTCACTCCTTGTAACCAAGTGCCTAGCACGGGGACAGGCACACAAGTATTTGTTGAGCAACTGAATGAGAAGAGTCTCAGTTGAGAGATAGCTAATGGAGCTAACCTTGATGGTGTTTCCTTAAAACAGCTGAGTTCATTTGGGTTCTCAACCTGTGGAGGGACATGGGCTGGGGTCCAGAGTGCAGGAATGAGGGATGCAGCTAAATGTCAAAAGACACTCAGGTGCAGGAAAGCAGCCTGTGTTAGGATGACCTTCCAGTTGCAGTTGGCTGGAGCCAGAGGCTTGACCACAGAGCGTGAGACTGGAGGAAAGCAAGGTGGGGTGACTAGAAGTGGAGGAATTGGTTCTGAATGCATTAGAGCAACATCACTGAGACCTTGAGCAGAGGAGTGACAGGATGAAATCTGTTTGAGGAAAATTAGTTTAGCAGCTGTTCCTAAATTGAAAGAAAAAGAGGAAAGACTGGCATTGCTAAAGCTGAGCATCACATTCTGAGGACAGGCTAATTACCAGTGGGGGGTTAGCATTGTGGAATGTTATCACTAGAGGGGTGACACATCTAAATTTTAAGTATGTAAAGCCTTTGTAACAGGACAAGGGGAGGAACTTCTTTGTCCCAGAGTGGGCCTAAGGAGACTTCACAGATTATGGTGGATGGGAACCTTACAACCAAAGGTCATTTCCAAGTCCAATGAAAGAGATGCTAGGAGCAGGGGTGAGCAAAGTTGTCATGGAAACCACCCCTCTTCTGCCCAGCCAGCAGCTCTGAGGGGAGGCCAGTAGGCCTGGGTACAGTGAGGGATATTGCCTGGTGGCCTTGACTTGTTTGGGGGAACTAAGAATGTCCAGGACTGTGCAAGGATGGTGCAGAAGTCTTGAAGCAAAAGACTTCCTGATGGGGACCACATAGATGTCACAGAGACCACAGTGATATGCCCAGCTCTCGGTCCTTGGACTGAAGAGCAGCAGGGAGGCCTGGGTGGCTCGTTATCCTACAGAAATTTTCTCAGAGTTGAAACAGATCATCCCAGAGCCCACAGCTATTTTTAAGGGAGTTTGGCAACTTCCTGAAAATGTCCTCTTATCTTTTCTCTTTTCCGGGACTGTAGATCTGGAGCTTCCACATGTGGTGACAGTGGGCTCCTAGTGGAGAAGGGTGTCAACAGTGTGGTTTAGTGGAAAAGAACTGCCCTGGAGTTGAGCTGGCCTGGGTTCAAATCCCAATGGAGCCCTTTACTAGGTGAGGGAGGAAGTGACTTAAGCTCTCTGAACCTCACTCAGTCTGTGTCATGAGTAATGACGAGATTGCTCTGAGGGACAGGTAAGGGAGCATATGAAATGTGGCTCATTGTGGGTGCCCTAGGAATGGGAGTTACTGTCCTGTTGGAAAGGTTGAATTGTCTGGGGAAGAGTGCAGGGCTGGAGTGAGACCTGCCTGGAATTGAAAGCTGGCTGTGTCCCTTACTGTCTCTGAGGATTTGGGCACATTTTCATAACCCCTCTGGGCCTGCATTGTTCATTAAATAATTATAACAGCTAATATTCATTAAGTATGTTCTCCACATAGACAGTGTTCCAAATGCTGCATACCAACAACAATGCCAGGGGAGACTATTTTTAAACCCACTTTAGAAGAAGAGACTGAGGCACACAGAGGTGAGAGATTTTGCCCAGTCATGTGGCCAGTAGGGCAATGCTGGGATTTGACCAGCAGCCTGACTCTGGAGTTTATATGCAAAACTACTGGGCATGTATGAAAAATGAAGATGATGACCCCTACTTCATAGAATTATCAGTTCCAGCATGAACAACCTAAGTTCAAGTGCCCAGGAGCTACCTGGCTCATAGGAGATGCTTATTTTAAGAATTGTCCTGGGGTAGCCCAGGACTCCTTCCCTTGGATTGTAATGGAAAATCATCAAACACTTCCATGTTGTCAAGCACAGAGGTTAGGGAAACCATTCCAGAAATTCTCATAAAATCTCTCAGTCCACTTTTTCAAGTACAAGCTGGGACAAAAAGAGCAAAGGCTCAAGGTCCCAGAGTGGCATAGCCAGGATTAGAACCTGAATCCTCATCTGCTTTTCCTTCCAGTGGGCAACAGGATCCGACCGAAGCTGCTTGAGTTACACACCCTGTGCCAAGGACAGAGTCATATTTTGCCACCCACTGCATGATATCCTCACACCAGGCAGCTGATTTCAGAGGGGAAATAGACATACCTGCACATCTGGGCTTTTCTGCTGGAAAGTCAGCAGAAAAGCAATTACTAACTCCCCCTTGCCACCCTCTTTGCTGTTAAGAGGAAAATTCAGTATTCTCTTGTCACTTTTTACATGTTTTTTGTTTGTTGCTTGTTTTGCTACTATGAAGCACTCTCTCTCTCTCTCTTCTTGTCTCTCTCTCTCCCCCCCTCCCCCTCCCTCAATGGGCTGGCTGTAAAGTATAAATAAAGTGTGAGAAAGACTGCTTTTACCAGCCTAACCTAAAATCTTAAAATCTGCTATTGATCCACAGGCCATTGATAGCTACTTGCCATGTGAAGCTGCTTTTTTCTCAGTGTTCCTTCTTTGTCAACTAAAATGCCTGTGTGCAGATAATAGAGAGAGAACAAGCTAAACCTCAACATAATAATTTTTTTTTTTGTCCAAGGTAGAATTTTGGAGGGAACAGTCTTGAGAGAGTAGAGTGGTAGAAATCAGAAGAGGAGTGTGACTCTGACCTTTTCACTGACACCTTGGTCAAGACAATTTATCTAGGACTTAGCATCTCTAACAGGGATGCAGTGACACCAGCTCATGCAGTGGCAGAGGGCGAGAGAGGAGTAGAGTGGCAGGCCAGGGGCCTGCTGAGTCACAGAACCCTCTCTCTTGCTCATCAGCTAGTTTGTGCATTGAATGGGACTTGAATGAAAATGCATATTTTTTCTTATCAAAGAACTTCTCAGAGTTATTGTTTGCAAAGCAAGGGAGCTAGATTGTGTGTCTCTAGGGCCACATATACCTCTGCATTATGACCTCCCACGACTGTCATGATAAAAAAGGAGAGAGATGAACCTGGACTGGGGGTAGCACTTTCTGAGCGGGGGAACCTGGACTTTGGGGTCCTGCTATCACCCTTTCTAGCTGGTGACCCTGAGCAAGTAAATTCCCTAACCTTCCTGCTTCATCTGTAAAATGGGTACAATAATAAATACTTCAGGAGTTTTATTACTTCTCTGAAATAATTGTATAAGTGAAAAGAATATAAAATAGACTTGTTTCAGTGCAATTAGTACATAAAAATACCTAGTATTTGTATTTGAGTAAAGAGATGCTCAATAAAAATTGACACCTTTCTTTGAATACCTTGAAGCTTCCCAAGCCACAGGAAGAAGTCCTTCGTCCTGAAAGTCAGGGGCATAAGGCTCCGGACTCTTTTTTCAAAATTTCCTGCAGAACTTTAGCAATATCATGTAATAATTCTTCTCCTCCTCCTCCTCCTCCTCCTCCTCCTCCTCCTCCTCCTCCTCCTCCTTCTTCTTCTTCTTCTTCTTCTTCTTTTTGTTGAAGTTGGGGGATGGACATGACCACCTGGTCCAGTGTGTTTGTAAAAAATAAAAAATTTAAAAAGTATACTGTTAGTCACAAATCCCTCAATGCTTTCAGTAATGGGCCAGAGACTGGGTCACTTGGTTTACTTAAACTCCCAGGTTCCAGAAAGGAGTCAAGGGAAGGAGGATCAGAGCCCAGAGTGAAGATAAAGACAGGTGAGTGCATAAGAGGGGGATTCATAGTCTGGGTTTGTTGTCCCTCAGAAAACTGGCAGAGGTCAGCAAGAAATAGCAATGACCACTTGTGGGGACAAACAGACTTCTCTCCCCATTTAACTTACAGACCAGCAAAGTAAAGAAGAATAAAATTTTCCTTTGTAAAACTAACAAAAATGGGGGTTCCCCAGTAATGAGTCTTAAATAGTTGTGACTTTTATTGATTTTTTTCAAGTTTTTAAAGAATAAATTGTTATTTTTTATCTCTTAGAAAAGGGACAGGGATTTAATTTATTGAAATGTTTTAGTAACTTTTTGATTTTGATATCTTATTTCAGGCTCACACTTTGGGGAAATAGTTAAAGGAACAAATTACAAAAAAATGTAAAACATCGCCTTATATTTGGTTTAAAAGTCTTTTAAATGTATGTGAGCCTTTGCTTTTCAAAGGCACAGGGTGAGAAGCACCATGGTGACCAAGCTGCGATTCAGACCAGAGCCCAGCACTGAGCTGAGCTGGGGCTCACCCTTGGCTGCCACGTGCTGTCCTTACCATGGGTCATTTCCTGTCACAATCACACTAGAAAGAAAAGCTGTTTTGCAATTATTTTAATCAATGAATGAGCTATAAGAAAAGAGATGCCATTCACTTCAAAAATAAAGTTTTCATTCTGGCAAAAACCATTTTGAACTTCTCATGAAGCAATGGTCGGTGGGGGAGGGAGGGATGCCTTGCAGCAAAACCTTGCCAAGCCGCAGCCCCTGCCGGGACGGTCTTAGCTTGGGACCACTATCTGGCATCACACTCAGGGTTTATCAGCGGGCGCAGGCAGCTCTGTTCATTGACCACAGGGCGCTACCCTGTGAGTGCCCCAAAATAGCTGCAGCTACCTGAGAGCAGTCCAGTCCTCAGGGACTCGTTATTGTCCCAGATAAACAGCGTTGCCACGGCCAGCACGTAATGGCTGTATTTAACTGTGATAAGTGATGGGCAGCAGCGCCCGAGTGAGCGGCTCTCTGCGAGGGCCTGGGTGATCCGACAAAGGCAAGCGGGCTTGGCGGCAGGCATTTCTTACACTTGGGTGAGCTGATGCCACAGGGTTCTAGACTCCAGGGAATGAATGAAGGACAGCTTGCCTTCTAAGAGAGGAAGACAGGACAGACATATGGATTTTGATTATGCAAATTACAAAGGCATTTAAGGAAGGAAATAGGACTAAGAGTTTGAAAAATGAGTTACATTAATAGAGGCATGCTTCCGGGCTGAGGTGGACTCTCCTGTCACAGAAAGTCTGGCTTGGAAATGTTGGGTTGTAGAATGAGGCAGACATTTTTCTCTGGATACACATTTACTTTTGGGAGTGGCTTCCTGGAAACTGTGAAATGCAGCAACATAAATCTCAGGTTATAAAGGTCAAAGGTGTAAAGGTGAGAATGTCCATATTTTGACAGTATTCACTTTGAAAAAAATTTGTTTTCAGACACATTTTTTGTTCTTTATAGTTCTCTGGAAATCCTTGTGTGATAAAGGAGGATGGGTAACTAAATCACATTCTCAGCAATGCTTCCCTCATGAAATGGGAAATTGACTTTCCAGGTGGACAGAGGATCCCTCGGCACTCTTGTTGTGCACTTACGATTCCATGAGAGGATATTGCATTCTTCTAGCCAAAGGCAACAGGCAGACCTGGAATTCTGAAGATAACTGGCCATCCGTGCTCAATAGAGACCATGCATGGTGGGATTAGCCTTCATACATGGTGCATATGTGGTGCAAGAGTTGGGCTTGTTTGTGTGTAGTTGTGTGTGTGTGATGCTCCATATAACAGGGGCAAGTTACCCTGCCTTCAGACAAACCCTCTAATTCAGAGGAAAATTCAGATGCATGATAGAAGCATGACAACATTCCCAGAAACCCTTGCATTCAGAAGCATTCCAAAAATCTCTACCAGAGATGTGTGTATATGTGTGTGTGTGTGCCCATGCACACACACAGGAATATTCGCATCTGTGATGTTAATAGAACAAAGGAAACTAAAATTTTGGACTTAAAGGTCCACAAATTAGTAGGCTTCCTTATATAATGGCAATAGATTAATGTCTAGCTTCTCAAGTTTATAATACTGCATATTTGATACTGGCTTTTGTCCAAAGATCCCACAATCACAACATGTGAGAGATGGAAGATATAATAGAATGTGTTACCCAGGCCCCAATGTCACAGAGAAAGGAACCAAGGCTTGGGAATAGGGAGAAGTGGAAGAGGAACAGGCCCAAGGCCACCCAGCTAGTGAGGACAATGCTGGACTATCATTTGGATCTCTGTCTCATTTATTGTTGTCATTTCCCCTTTGCACAGATGAAGAACTTTAGACAGAGAGGACTGATTTTCCACAGGATTCCTCTGTGTGGCAAGGACGCAAGGCTCTGAAACTCCTGCCATGACCACTTTTAAAAATCTGAGCTGGCTCCCTCCCATCTCTCTTGGGTTCCATACCTTGCTGGCCAGTACCAACAAATATCAGGAGAGTGAAGTCCACACTTGGTTCTTCGTTGTCAGTGATTCCAGCACCCATTACAGGGTCACCAATGAGGGGCAGAGCTGGAACCAGACCCAGAGTTGTGGAGATTGACTTCAGGACCACCCCCTCCTCAAATGTTACCAGCAGACAGGGGCTTGTACTGCCACCATCTGGCCTCTGGGGTGTCCCAGGCACACAAGAATGTGGTGAGAGGGAAAAAGGGCAGAAATGGTCCACTTTGCTCTTCTCTTCAAATCAGCTCGGTGTAAGGAGGTTTCAGAGCGGCAGGAGCTGGGCTGCAAAAAATAGAGCTCAGTGCAGCTGCACCCTTTAGAACTTTGGGGGAAAACACATATTATTTACCAGACAATAATAGATACCAGAGAATAATAATGATTATTATAGTGTTTGGGATGGCAAATGCTGTAGTTAAGGTTCCAGAATGGCTCTCATTATAATCCCGTTTTTCCAGTCTCTTATGAAAGCCTGAAAATTTTCTCCTAGTATGCTGGGCATGTTTGGTCTTTGTCCAAAGGTGATTTGAATACAAAGAAACTTATTTGAGAGATATTCCTTTTTTTTTTTTTTTGGTGATGATTACATTAAAGAAAAAGCTCGATCATTGAAAAAGCAGTTGCAGCATTCTTGAGGAAGCAATTAAAAATGGTGGTGATTCCCAGTCACTGGAAGAAACGTTAAACACCTCTTTTTCTCTTTTCCTTTTTAAAGACTTCAGAGGTCTCCTCAGACTCCAAGATTCAGCCACTTTTGGTCCCAGCCCAGAGGTACAGATAGTTTTCCTCATTCCACAGCTACTTCCAGGCTGTGTTCAATTAATGCACAAGAACTGTCCCCAGATGAAGTTACCCCTGTGTCTTTGGACCCACTTGTCATTTCCACAGCTCTTTCCCAATTGAAAGGGCCTTCCCTTTGATAGTGTTTTGTTCTTTGGTTTTTGTTTTCTGATACTGGGGATTGAACCCAGGGGGACTTAACCACTGAGCCACATCCCCAGCCCTTTTTTTGTATTTTATTTAGAGATAGGGTCTTGCTAAGTTGCTTAGGGCCTCACCTCAGCCTCCTGAGTGGCTGGGATTACAGGCGTGTTCCACCACAACTTGATAGTGGTTCTTAATGGCTTGTATGGTGGGGGATACTAGGAATTGAACCCAGGAGCTTTCTGTTTATGAGTTACATCCCCAGCCCGTTTTTAGACTTTGAGATAGAATCTCACTAAGATGCTGAGGCTGACTTCGAACTTGTGATTCTCTTACTTTGGCCTCCTATAGCTGGGGTTACAGATGTGGACTATCACACCCTAGGGATCATTTTGTTTTTATATTCTACTCTCCACTGTGTCTCATTTGCAAGAGAGAAAGAGAGAAAGAGGAGAGAGAGAGAGAGAGAGAGAGAGAGAGAGATATAATGTGAACTTTTTATTCAGAAATAAATATTCCCATTTCCAAATCTGACCATGCCAAATGAAAAGGTTTCCATGGCCTTGTAATTCCACCCCCATTGCATATTTGTGGTGTTTTGCATTTTCACTTTGGTTATTTAATATACATATTAAATGCTCACAGATCTGGTGATTTAATGTGATTTGGGGAACTCAGGCATTTCCTGTCGTGCACATTGAGTTTTTCAAACCTTGTTTTTGGCTGATGATTATTATCATTGCCATTAACACCAGGATTTGGAAAGTAGGGTTCAAAGCACAAGTTTCTACTTAGTTCTCCCGGTGGGCATTTGACCTCCTCACTCTAGTGCTAAATTCATGTTGCAAGCACCCTGAGCAAGTTTCCAGGTCCCTCTGTGGCTGCCATTTTTTCATGCATAAAATGAGGAAATTCTTATATATTATGCCTGGGGTCCTTTCAAGTTCCAAATTCTAACACTTCTCTGAAATTATTTGTTCATTGTTCTGAGAATAATCTCAATAGTTGTAAAGATGTTTATAAGTCTCTGTCACCACTGCACATTAGCCAAATTTTGCCCTTTTGAATTTCTGATGTCCCCATTTATTAAGAGGAAGAGAGCTGCCTGACTCTCATTCATTTGGCAAAAAGGTGTTAGACCAGACTCTGAACCAGGGGCAGAGTGCACAGGCATGCCTGAGACAGCCCAGCCCCAGGCCTTGCTGGGCAGACGTCTAAGTGGCTGCTTCCTGAGAATGACTGAATGTCCTCAGTAGGATGTTTTTCAGACCAAGGGACTGATAGCAAATGAAATAAATCAGTGGACATGAAGAGGCAGAGCCTCATGTCTGTGGTAAATGTGGAGATGGCAATTCCCTAGAGCTGGACTTGCCTAGTGAAAAATCCCATTGAGACTCCCTGCACTGAATCCCAAGTCCCAAGGTCCCAGTGGTTCATTGTCTTTCTATTTGTTTTGGCTGTGAAGGAATGTGAGTGGCTCACCTTTTTTTTTTCTTTTTAATATATATATATAATTGTAGATAGACACAATACCTTTATTTTATTTATTTATTTTTATGTGGTGCTGAGGATTGAACCCAGTGCCTCACACATTCTAGGTGAGCACTCTGCCACTGAGCCACAACCCCAGCCCACAGCTCACCTTTGACAGGCAAGGCACACAAAGAGAGAGCGGCGTCATTTGCTAAAGAGTGAAGCTCTGGACTTCCCTTCTGCAAACACCAGAGCTGATGCATGGAGTACAGGGGTGAGGTCTGGAGTTCCAGGGTGCCCTGGTGAATTTGCCTGGATTTGGAGTGACCTTGGATGACTCCAGAGACCTCCTGTGGGTTAAGCATGCAGTCATGGGGAGGGTAAAAGTTGCTGGGTTGCAAAGGATGCTGCGGTCTTCGGGTGAGGGCGTGGTGCGCGGTGCTCATTATGGTCTTCCAAAAAGGGCTCGAGTTTCATTTCCTCACACAAAGCTGGCAGTGCTGACCCTGAGCAGACCGTGAATGAGACTCATGCTGAAATCACGCTGTGCTGCCTTGGTTCTGGGGGCTCATCTTAGGTCTGAACTGGCGGCTGCTGCAGAGTGTGCTGCTTCCTGACTCATGCCTGGGTTCTCCCCAGCGGGGTGGGGTGGGTGGGTGGGGATTTGGTCCAGTGCGTTCTGATGGCCCCTTCTCCTCTTTTCCCAGGAACGCTCACTCCCAGGGTACCTTGCATGGAGAGAGGGCGCGGAGCAAACCATGTCACGCCATCCAATGACACCAGCTGGTCAGCTCACCACCCCCTCTGGCTAAAACTCAAGCAAATAAAGCCGCTTCCTGTCATTAAGCATCTCAGAGGAAGCAGCCCTCCCTCGGTGGCCTCTAGCCCAGAGAAGCCAGCACGTCTTGGACCCACCAAGCGGGCCCAACCTTCCTGCTGCCACCATCTCTGCTTTTCCCCAGAGGAACTTAGGGATTTCGCCCCTGGTTTTAAAAAAAAAAACACCAACAAGCCACAAGGACCAATGTAGGTATTCTCCCCGCCCCATCTTCAAGGCTCAGCAGCCGAGGCTGGAAGATGATACGGATTGGAAAACAAAAATCTTTTTTAAATCTTTTTAAAAACTGCTGTGGTTTTGCTGCTACACTGAGAATTGTGATTTGCATTGTATGGTTTTGGACCTATACTGTTCACGTTTTGATGGCGGAGAGGGATGGCACTGGAGTCCCAGTGCTTCAGATTCATCTCTGTCCAGCCCAGGATGCACTTTTAAATGAAGAGTTAGAATATTTTATTGGCTAATATACTTTTCTTGTTATTTTTACAAAGGCCACCTTTATCCTTTTTGATGCCATATTTTCAGTGTTACACTTTTATGGCTTTTAATTTTCGATTTGACAGATGTAAGAAGCAGCATGGATAGTTTATACTGTGGTTTTTCAGAGACTGAATGCCAAGAGAACTCGGTAAATGTTTATTCTTCTCAGCTTTCTCTTGAAATTCCCCTAAATAGCGCCCCATTTGGGAACAGAGCAAGAGTGTTGAACTGAAGACCAAAATGCCCTCAAGGTGTAAAATAATCCGAGGGGGAATATTTGCTGGGCGTCACGAAAGACTCGGATGAAATTTCAACCCTGATGGTTTTTGGTGATCCAGGAAGTCAGTGAGACAATCTCCCTATACGCAGAGCCCTTTCATGATAATTAGAATGGCATGGACGAACCAATGAAAACAAGAGGGAAAGTGAGAAAGATCGCCCATGATTCTGTTTCACTGTTTGCTTTCTCCTGTCACGGTTAAGAGAAACGTGCAATTGGATCCTCAGTCAGTGGGTGGAGGATAACAGGGTAGATTTACTTGTGTGCACTTGTACAGTTGTAGCTGCGAGTCCAGAAGTCCTCTAGAGCATGTGTACTGGCACTGAGTTGGTGAGACAGTCGTGGAGTACCCCATTCTGATGAGTACAGAAAAAAAAAAAAAGAAAAAATTAAGAAAAAAATCAAAAAAAGAAGAAAACTAAAAAAAAAAAAAAAAAAATCAAATCACCTTGTGATTCAGTGTATCTGTTTACTAACTCCAATAAAAGCAATTGTTCCCTCTGGAGGGGTCTGGGTGCCCCGCCCCACCAGGCCACTGAGCCTCAGCAGGAGGGTGGTGGGTTATTGGTGGACAAGGCCAGGGCGGCCCACCAGGTCTTGCGGCACCCCAGGCCACGGATGCGGTGTACATACTGTATTTCTATATTCTCCTTTGTACAGTCACTTAACAAGTCAAGCTACTGTTTTACAGGTGCTCCTTATTTATTAGAGCCTTGAGAGCTTGGGGGACACACCTGGCGAGCGAGCTCGCTTTTTAAAAATGAAATTTGGGGGCAGGGGAAGGGAGGCGGGAGGGAGGGAAAGCTCGCAAGCCCGGGGAGAGATTTATAAAAGTGAACAAAAGAAAAACTTCCAGCAACAAATTAAACCAACCAACCCCAACACCAAACCCACCCATGCAGGAAGCAGCAGCCCCCACTCTGGGTGCTCCTTTTCCGGCTGGGCCTACAACATTCTCCTCTCTCCCTGACTGGTGTCAGATTCATCAAACAAAAATAAATCTCTAAGAAAAAAAACGCACTTACATGTGCTTATTTGGTTTTTCTCATTATTATGACTTTTGTTGTTATTTTCCTTATTACAGAAAATGATTATTTTTCTCCCTCTGGGAGACATTTCTTAATGAAAGCTATTAAGTTTTAAAAGATGGTGAGATACAGGGTGGCACTGGTCCTCCTTAAGCTGTTGTGATTATGGCGACCAGGGCCCATGCAGGCTGTTCAAGGGCCTGCTGCCCATCCTTGCCTACTGCTGACAGCACCTGTGTGTAGTGAGTTCTTGGTCCTCTAGATCCAGGGGCACTGCCTTTTCCAAGAACTCTCAAAGCTCTGACCTATTTGGCTCCAAGGTTTCCGGTCTAAGGTTCAAGAGGTTCTATCTGATGGATGCAAACATCCCCCCTCGGTTTCCTTGTTCCGTAAACTGTCTCACCTGTGGGCTAGGACGGGCTTTTGTTTTAGCTTTACATGAACGGGGTGGGTGATCTGGCTTTTATTTGGTACCTGAGTTAAATGTTAGAAAGCTTTGAAGGGGAAATGCACACTCATGCCAGTTCTAATCGATGTAAATCTAGTCTAATCCTCTGGTTCTACATGTGAAGAAAGTGAAGGCTAGAAAAGTAAATCCACTTGTCCAGACCTCCACACTTGATTAATGTAAGTTTTCAAAACACATATGATCATTAAAATCTTACATGCCATCCTCGGGTCCCTCTGAGTGACCGTCTTGTGGATTCTGGAGTCCTGAGAGAAGCTTGCAGGCTTTCTGGTCTGTTACAAGCATGACTCCATCCATGCCGAGGTCCATGGAGGCAGGCCCAGGAAGGATGTGCCAGGGGCGGAAACCCCGCTGTAGCTGTCTGGTGCAAAATCCCTGACGGCATTGTTCGTTGGGACTTGGCCATTGAGACAGACATCCAGGATATTGATTTGGCTTTTGTCTGTGGTCCAAGATTGTCGAGCAAACATTTTGACCCTTCTGAAAACAAAAGGTACCTTTGTTTCCACAAGAAAGGACTGTGGCATCTCATTAGCCATCAGAACTCTGTTCCTCCTCCCCTTCCTTGTCCTGATCCTGGTGCTCTCTGAACACACCACTGTCTTGGGCTATCAAAACCAAGAGAAATGGGACAATTATGGAAACTACAACCAGTATGTGTTGGGCACAGAAAAGTGGCCTCACTCCTCATAGTAACCTTGTGAGGAAGGGCCTCTTATTTTCCCTTCATTTTATGTAAAAAACCCAGAGCTTCGTGGGTTTAGTAATCACCCATGGTCACACAGCTGTTGAGTTGCAAACCCAGGAGGTTCGGGATCGGAGGAAACCAGGCCCTACATCCGACTTGGGGCAAGCCTGTTGACATCCTCATGAACAATCACTTTGCCTCCCGGTATACATGTGGCTCTGATTCGGCCTTCTCTAAAGTGGCCCTCATTTTAGACTCAGCCAGAGGGGTGAGTGGTGATGGATGCTGCGCCTTGTACCTATTGTGTGTGTGTGGCAGCATGGAGGACGCTCTTTTCTGAGGAATGAATCAGGCCATGTTTTCCTCAGCAGTTGTCAGACCCCCACAGAACACAAGACCCATGCCTGCTGCTGAGGGGAGACCAGAGCTCATGGTCCCTGCCCCATGATGTATACTTAATGGGAAGATGGGCGGTGGACAAGGACTCCATCTGGATATTTTCCAGGATTTGTATAATCACACATCTGGAGCCTGGTTTCAGTTTTGCAAAGCTACCCTCTGCTTGCAGGTGATTTGTACAGCCTGGGGCTTTGGCCCAGCAACCTCTCTACCCGCAGCTGCTCCCACCCCAGCCTCTCCTGTACGCCCATGACTGAATTAGAAACTGATTCCCAAAGACCCTGCTCTCCTTATGCTGGACCCTTGCCCAAGAAGCTGCCTCTACCTCCAATGGCTTTTCTTTGTCCCCTGGACAATTCCCACAGTCAGACCCCTGAGGAAAGGCCTTCTGTCCTCCTTCCACGCTACCCTCCCTCTGGTAGGGATCACACTGCTTATTCACTGTCTGTCCCTGCCCTTTACTAGTCTGCAGAGTCCTTGAGGATGGGGATCATGTCTTATTTGCCTCCTATCTGCTAGGCAAAGCATATGGGAAATCCTCATTATTATTATTATTTTAAAAATTAATAAGCTTCCCCCTTCAAGGCTCAGTTCACACACCAACTCTCCATGGAACCAAGCCTGATTCCCTGGAGTGCAATTAGTGGCTCTCCCTTGGGGCTCCTGTACCTTCAGTTTCAATTGGCTAAGGCCACTTCTGACCCTGTTCTAGTCTTCCCATGTTATCTGGCTCCTCAGAGGTAGGCACTGTGGCCCTCCTAACTTTGCATCCTCGAAGTTCAACCCCCTAAGAACTGAAAATGCTGGCTGGCCTGCACCACTTTGATCCTGCTAGTCTAACACACTAGAAAAGGCACTAGTAAACCCCTGAAACCTGCGTCCTATGCAGCAAAGACCATTGGAGCTTCATTCTGTGTTTTTGTGTTTCTGGTGGCCAAAGGAGGGAGGTGCCTGTGCAAAGAGGTCCAGACTCAGTCAAAGCTCCTGGGTTTCTGAGCTCAACACTGAATCCAGGTCACAGAAGCATTCCAGGTTTTACCCAGAAGAGTCTTAGGGATGAGGTCATTCCTTGACCCTTGGACACATGTCTAGATGACAAGTTAGCTACAATACCCAAAAGTGCTTCTTATTCTAATCTTCTTGGCTGTGGATGAAGAGTTGTGAGTTGCTACTGTGTGTGTGTGTGTGTGTGTGTAAGAGAAAGAGAGAGAGATTCTTCCAATGGAGGAGGGACTTCACAGAGGTAATTGCTCATCTGTGAAGGGCTTGCTTTGTTTAGGGCCCCAATTTAAGGGCTTTACTCACATTCACTTATTTAACTCTCACCATAGCCTTGTGAGGGAAACACTATCATCATCATCACCATCACAACCACCACCACCACCACCATCATCATCACCACCACCCACACCATCATCATCGCCATTACTACCATCACTATCATTATCATCCCTACTTGATCACCAAATAAACAGGCAAGAAGATGAAGGGATTTTCTGTCCAAGGCACACTCAGCAGTGGGCTTCAGGGCTGAGCTGACTCTTCAGGGCTGGAAACACCTGGCAGTTGTGCCTGAAAGGTAGAATTCTGATCATTTACTTGGTGACTAAACTGTGAGGTTGAGATATCTTTGACCTTATATTATATTTGGAGAGAAAAATCCATGAGCACTACTTCTCCTGACACCTGGTTTTGGATAAGACTCAAACTATGCTTGTCACCATATCTACAGGTAATGTTTGAGGGATGTGGAGTTAGGGTCTCTGCCAACAGCTCAGAGAAAGGAAGAGGTCTGGCACTTTGACACACACAACACATTTCCTGGAGCAGGGAGAGTGGGGCACATGGGGCAGGGACTATTTTCCATTTTCATTTGTCCTGACCATTTGAACTGCAAACTGGGCTTGCTCCCATGACACTTGCTTGGTGGGCAAAGGGATGTGAACAAGACCAGCCTGGAACTACTGAGGCCACTCAGGCTGTGCCACTTTGCCCAGGATGCAGGGGGCTGAATCCAAGCCCTATTGTCAATTTTTGGATGTGTCTGGGACTCTGGACTGGACAAATGGACAGAAGTGTTGTGAGCCCCCACATGTCAGACCCCATCACATTCATCCAGTCTCGTGCAGTTCTCCAACCCACGTGCTACAGGCAATGTGGTCCTCATTTTTGGATAAGGAAAACAGAGTCCAGGAAGATTAAGTGATGTGTTTAAGTCTCCCAACTAGGATATAATAGAACCAAGATCCAAACCCTCTCACCCCAAGTGTAGTGCCCTGCAGAAACACCTGCTTATGGCTCTGCTCATAACTCAGTTTGAATCTGAAACAATCAAAGGGACACATGTCTAATAGCATCACTGCAGCCTGCTTCCAGACCTCTGGCAATTGATGAGGCTGTCCTTCCTCATGTGTTCCCACATGCATGTTTGGGCCCAGCCAGCAGACAATGAACCCTTCCAAGGAGTGGACACCACTGTTGATTTTAATGAACATTTATCCAAAACTTACCAAATGCCACTTAGTTGTATTTTATATTTATGCATTACAACAACCCTGTAGGTCAGTACTATCATCCCCATTTTACAGAGGAGGAAACTGAGCATGCAGAGGCTAACTACTAGAGCCCGGAATTGCATTCAGGCAGATGGATAAGAGCATACCCCTCATCAGCATGCTTGCAGTAGGGATTTCCTCCCTGTGGAGAAGGATGCCTGCATACACAAATAAAACAAACTCTTTTGTGTGGACAAATCTTATACCAGTCACTCACATATGTCAACTCAATCTTTGAGACTGACCAGAGCATGGACCCTGGTAGTGACATGGAGGAGCACAAAAGTGATTCCTATCTCCTGAATTATAGCCAAAGTCATTTACCAGTGTCTCCTTTACCTAACCAATCTCCAATAAATTCCTGTCCTGAGGAAGAAATCTTCTTGGCAAATGTCAACAGTTTTATAATCTAGAGTTTTACTGTACTTGTTTCCACTCCTCTGATTTCCTGTGCTCAAACTAGGAGTTGCTGAGGCAGGGCCCAGATTAATTCATCTCTGCCATCCCAGGACCTATGGGTAGCATGCATTCAATGCTCAGTTGGCTAGTAGTTCCATGTACAGGACCCAGCCCCTCTGCCTGTCATCCACATTTGGAGCAGTTATCTAGTTGGTTCCTGGATCTTCTCCATGTCCTCTGTCCTTCAAAAATCCCCTTTCCAATTTCCCACCTTGGTCTTCCCTCCAGACCTTCTGCAATTGGGACTCTGGGGAAGTCCCAGTGTCCTGAACAGCAAGTGAGATGCTCCCATCTCCCCAGCCCTGTGGGCAGGGTCAGCTCACAGAGGGCACCAGAGGAGTCACGAGTATCTCCACAGCTGGAAGGTGCAGAGCCTAGATAATGACAAAAACTTCAAATTATTTCCTCTCTCCTACATCTCGTGCAAACCTGTCATATTCCACTGTCAATGTTCCATGAAAAAGAAGATCCTCACTTCTGGTGTTGGAAATGCTTGAAAAAAGTATTTTTTAGGAAAGGCTAGGTTGTGAGTGAGTGAGCTCTGAGAGGTATGCCCTTTGACCTTGGTGAAGAAAGGGAAAGTAGATATTGAGCATCTGCCAGAACCTTAAGATTATGTGGTGTTTTTCTTCCTTCTTTCTAGGTTTATTTCAACAAAAGGAAAGGATTATTATAAAACAAAAACAAAGAAAACAATTATAGGTAGAAAAAAGAAGAAATTTATAAAATAACAGGACCCTACTGAAAGCCCTTTTAATGTCCCACTCCCTGGCTCCCCTGTGCCCCCACCTGGCTCCAAGACCTGCCTCCCCTGTCTCCATGTGACTCACAGTGTCTCCTACGCATACAGTAGCTGGGTTAGGCTACAGACCCAAGGCCAGGAATGTAATAAGATACTTTTAAACTTATTGATCCTTTAAAAAAAAGAGTTTGTTTTCATGAAACCTTAATTCACTCTTTTTTTCCCCTTCTTTTTTTTTTTTTTTTTTTAGCTTTTTAGCCTAACTGCTACACATTTTATCCCTGTTCTTTGTGAAATGCTAATCCAGCTCAGGGTTTTCGTTTTCCGGGTGTAACTTTTCAGAAATCGTATATCTGCATAGCAACCCCGCAAGGGCTGCCCATGTCACAGTATCACATGTCAGAAAGATGAAAAGGACTCCAAATCTAAGCTCTCCACAAACTTGGCCCTCCAATTCTGAGGCAGAGAGCTTCTTGGCCTTAATATAAATGGCAGGAGAGACATTTCAGGGCCAGAGAGGTGCAAACTTTTATCTTGTTGATGACAGAAAACGACACATGACCTCAGCTCTGCTCTGTGGGGACGATCAAGCCAGAAACAAAGGCTGTATTTTTCTCTGCTCTCGTCCCTGCTGTCAGCTTCCAACTGCAACCTGAGCCTGGATTCCGAACCCAGTGTCCAGATTAGAGATTGTTGACTCAGATTTAGTGGTGAAACGTGAGACGGACTCTGTTGATGGCAGGCCTTGAAGGAGCAAGTTTACTTAAGCCAGGAGAGAGATTGTGTGTCAGGCAAGAGCCTGGCTTTTCTTTATCACAAACTTCCTGGTCTGCCTCTGTTTTAATAGTTTCCACCACCACCACCACCTAAAAAGAGAGGGCAAGAGGGGCATGGGGAGAGGGGGAGAGAGAGAGAGAGAGAGAGAGAGAGAGAGAGAGAGAGAGGTGGGGGGTGCGGAGAGGGAGGAAGTGCCATTCTGGGTTCTATCTCTTCAGTGTCATAAATCAGGAAATTAACAAGTGTGTAACTGGCCTTTGCCATTGTCAAAGACAATGGGCTTTTTATGTTTCTTACCGGTGGCCAGCACTTAACATGATCAATGGAGACCTCTGCTCAGAAAGGATGAAAAACGGGCTCGATCCAGCCATTGAGAGGCTCTTTCCCAATACCGGGGCACATGGCTTTTATGAGACTCAAATGTGGCTTAGAAACTTGCCTTTGGGTCGGAAGGCAGGTTGTGAAGAGAGATCATTACATCGCCTTCCCATCTCCGTCTCTCTCTCCATTTTTACTTTGGCATCCTCCCGGCTTTTCCTTGGCTTCTGATTTCTTCCCTCTTTGAGATTCTCTGTGCCTTCAGTAATTTATGTGCAAGATATTTTCCCAACCTCCAAATGTTTTTCCACTTGGCAAACCATGTCCCGAAGCCTCCACGCAATGTAACTGTAGAGTTCATTTATGCTAGAAAACATAAGCTTGGTTAATGGAAAAGCCTAAGCGGCCAACATCAGTGACCCTGCAGGGCCGGGCGTCACAGACTGATCCTTCAGGCCACCCCTGGGGACGCAATGGGGGAGGGTGTCTGGAGGAGTGTCTTTCCAGGTTGCCGCAGATGCTTGGCTTCCACCCTCCATGTCTCCGAAAAGGAAAGAATTCCTTCCAAGCCCCTTTCTCGTATAGTTTTTGGAAGCTTCAGGGCACCATATGGAGAATCGCTTCATGATTCTCCTGATGGCTTTTACGTGAGCAGCTATAAATTGGATGGTTTCCTTCAGGTCTGACATCCCTCTACTACCTGCTGTGAGTTGTTGGGAATAGTCGCTGTGTATGTCAACTCCATGTTGTTCTTGATAGGAAAGAAGATCCATATCATACCCTCTTCTGGCAGCAACAAGTATAACTTTAGGAAATGGAACCTGGGGAGGGGGTGGGACTGGGTGGGATAGGTCACCAAGGTGATTTCCTCCAATGACTTTTTCAGTCCAAAGTCATGGATTTAGGACTGAGAAGTAGAGGCTGGTACCTGCTTCCAAATGCAGTGATACTAGTGTCTCCCCCAGGGCTCTCACTAAGGCGGGCTGGGCTGGGACCCTCTGTGAGTGTGCACAAGGTCAATGTGCTGGGTTTCATCCAGTCACTCACAGGGCTCAACTAGACAACATTTGGCTTCTGAAATATGAGCTCTCTTCATTGAGTAACTGGCACTTTTTCTTTCTAAACAGTTGCAATGATACGTTTTACTCTTTTTAACAGGGGGCACATGAAGCTCTCTCTCAACTCTTGACCCAGTAACTGCTGATTTAATAAGCAATTCAAAGGCGGAGAGTCATTCTAATAAGCCTTGGGCAAGTGGTGTTTGTTTGTTTGTTTGCTTGCTTTTTTGCTTATCTAGCATTCTCTTAACTCTTTGGAGTCCTTTGGCCCTCTATAGGACAGCCAGGAGGGCAGAGGCACATTAGGGGAGTCCACTGAACCAGCAATGAGTGAGGACCTTAAACTGTTTCCCAATCATCTCCATAAAAAAGCAAAACTCATGGTGCTGAAGATGGGTTGGCTCTGGGAACTCATTCATTCAGATGTATTTTTAGGCTTTTGTTTATCTTTCTTGATTGATAAAGTAATTATCAAAATGCGTTAGAAAATAATAGCCAACTGGTGAGAAAAGGAACAGTTGGGCGAAGCAACGCAATGGAGGACAGGCAGCCGCAGACTCTACCTCAGGTTTTTCAGTGAAACTCCATGAAAATTCATCGCTCTGCTTTGCCATCTATGGAGGGGCTGATCAGAGCTCTGGCTTGATAAGGACTCCCCCCACCACATGGTATCTGATTTATTCCCCTAGAAAGGCGGTCCACTCCCCATTTCCCTCTCCTCACCTTTTCTCCATCACTCTTTGCTCTGAAGTCTGCCGCAGGCCAACCAGAACCCCAGCAGATGTTTGTGTTTTATGAGCCAAATGGGAGCCTGAAGGATCAACCAAATACCAGCCCCACTGAGAGGGGGAACCAGGCCATCTGACATCAGGAATACAGAATGCCGGCTGGTCCAGCAGGGCAGGGGCTTCCAGGGAGCAGGAGGACTGGATAATTAGCTGGCACAGCCAGTGTGTTGGCCCATTGCTCTGTCCTTCTGAAGAGCATGCAGAGGCCCTTAATGGAGGCTCAGGGAGGTTGGGCAAGACCCTCCATAAGTCCACTCCCTGGCTGGCAGTCCTGGCCCATGATGGCCTCCCCTCATGCCAGAGCACCATGTGGCACCCTGACTGGCTCCTGGCACAGGAAGGAGCAGGAGGTTAAGGACGCCTACAATCAAACCAGCTTGGAAGGGCCATGCTGTCTCTGTAGACATCATCCCCACACCACCACCACAAAGCCAAATAAGGAGAATGGACAGAGCAGGTGGACAGATGGAAGAGCGAAGTTTCTGTCTCAGCTCCACTATTTACTGCTGTGTACTGTTGGCTGTGCTGGTCTGTAATGTCTCTGAGACTTGGTTCTCCATCAGTGATATGTAAGTTACAATACCTACTCTTGGAGTTACTTCCGGGATTAAAGATATTAAGTGGTTGGCCTTCATATCCATTCCTCACCTCGCCCCACTCTGCTCTCAGCCTGGTTGAGTTCAGCCAACAGGAGACTGGGAAAAGGTATTTATATCCCTCTCTCTCTGCTTCAGACAGCTACTCAGGGGCAACTCCCTTTCCTTGTCTCCAGCTCCTTCTGGAAAGCCTTTAGGAGTTGCTGCTCTCACAATGGCCTCCTTCCTTTGTCTAACTATTCTCAGGATTCCTTCACTGTTCCCTCCCAGCTTCTCAACCCTCTGTCACCTTTGTAACCAGTTCCCTTGGAAGTCCATGACTAAGGGGCTTTCTGTATTCCTGGTTGGACCATGGCTGAGAGAGTGTGTGAACATTTAAACACATTTCACGCTTAGATGGAACGAGACCTCCTATCAACCTCATTCCATAAAGTGGAAGGAAAGCAGGACAAGTTCCCCATAAGCATCAGATTCAAGAGTTTGACCATAACACCAGGATCTTCCTTGGCCAATTACCAATCTGAAACAACTTCCAGAGAGGTTCTTCAACTTGGGACTTTATAAAAATATAAAAGCAAAATAAGAACTACATATGTTTTAATCACATAGTAGTTTAAAAATCCATTCCATAAAGAAAAATCCCAGTGGACTTGTGGTATTCCCTGTCCTCCTTGCTAAGGAACCTGCAGGCAGCATGGTCTGGTGTGTCTGACTCCCCTTGTGGGTATGGTTGACCTTTTCCTGTGTCCGTGCTATTACTGTGCCAGGTAGCATCCTCTTGTTCCTGGACTTATTCTGCTTTTCAAGGAGTGTGAGCTAAGAGTTGAGTTGACTCCCTGCACTCTGGAAGGTTGCCTCCATTGTGTCCTCCATTGTCTGCTGCCAAGGCCAAGTTTTGTGGGCTATGGGTTCTTTCTCTCTGTCTGCATCCTGTCTTTTGGTTCTGCTGGGCTGTGAGGGTGGGGACGGTTATACTCTACTCCTCTTGGCAGGAAAAGTAACTTACATATTTAGGTCAGAATTGAAAATGGATTTCCCCATTGGGGAGAGATGGAGGCCTTTACTTCCTGTGCTGTGTAATTAATCGACCGCCCAGGTTCAGGGCCCTCCCTACTTAACCATTTCCTGCCTGACATGGTGAAGGCTACAAAGGACTTCTGTGAGTTTTAAGGTGCTTTCTACATGCTAATCATTATACTGTGAGGCACCACACCAGCCCTGCTCCTGCCGCACGGGGATGACTCAGGTCCTTAGCTGCTCCATGGAGAAGGAAAGCCAGGATCCTGAGGGAACTGGTCAGGGTCTGGGGATATTAGGACAGGGAAGTCCATGCTTGAGAAGCCTATTTAGAATAACTTGCTCATTCTGTTCCCACAGGAAGAATTACGTTATGTCACCTCAAACTGACAGGACTTGTAAAACATTCTTTATGGGTGAGGGTTCTCTCCCTACTTTGTCTGCCCACATTTCATGTGATCCCTATTGAAAGTACAGTAACCAAACAGCACAGGGTACTTTGAACACATCTGTGGTCTTACAGATGGCATTGTGCACTGAAGTGCAGCTCTGGTGTCCTTAGGTTGGTGTATTGGTATTACCAAGTCCTCCCGCTTTGCATTCCTACAACCTCAAAATTGTTCCTTGCTCATGTATGCATCAACCATGGCAGTCAAGGGTTGGAAAGACCTTAATTGTTGGCATTGTTCATTTTTGCACAAGGGAGACTAAGTATGGAGGAAAGTTGACTTGTCCAGTGGCAGACAACCTGTGACAGGCAATGTCAAGATGAGGACCTGGGTCTTCATGGACTCTCAGTTTAATGCTCCTGTCAGCAGCCCTGGTGGCAGTTAAAACCAACTAAAGTTTTTGCTGCCTTCATGGGAGCAATGTAAAGCTTGGGGAAGATTAATGGTGTGCTGCTAAATATTTAACTATGGGTGGGTAGGTGTGCTTATACATATATATGTAAGTTCATTATCAAGTCTGCTGTTATAAAGGAAGTACAGCACATGATTTACAAATAATGATAAAATGAACAGTATTCTTTAGTATGAATCGCATAGAGCCAATTGATTCTCATGGAATGCTTTTGATGATTTTTGCTGAGTTCTAGGAACTGTACCTGGTTGCAAATGCTGAATGAGCATAGTTTTGACATAAATGTCGAATATCTTCTCATATGTTAATGTATAAGACAAAAGTTAAACCACAGTGACATAGGTTAGAACTTCATTCATCAGTGTCATGAGTGACTTCTTTTCTAAATCAGGTAACATTTTCAAATGCTGGGAGAATATTTTCTCAAATTTTTGTGTTATTCACAACATTTTTAAATTTAATCTTCATTATTTACATTTTCCATCCCTTTCTCAAGACAAACAACAAAATAATAAATCAAGACCTGATTTCTGACACTTGCCAATTGGTGTAAATATTCTCACTTTGACCAATTTCAGGTTACCAATGTGATGTCATTGAACTCAGTAAGACATGTACAGGGACACATTATTATATAGTATTTCCACTATGCAGATGTATTTGATGTAAATAACCTGAGTTGCTGGGATTTCAGATATGTGCCATTGTGCCCAGCACATATTTCTTGAAAATTGAGAATTGGCCCCTGTGAGTCTGATAGGAGGATCCTCCAGCACATCATTGGTGGATGGATGGGACAGGGACTACACCCAGCTTTACTTCTTGGTGTCCAGCCTAGGTGGCAGGATGGAGGAGACCAGGATGATGGTCATTTGGATTAGAAGGCATGTGCCAAACTCACACTGAGAGGTAGAAGGTAGATTTGAGAATATGGATTAGATCCCATATAGTAGGTAACTAAATATGTCATCTTTTCCTTTTTTTTTTTTTTTTTTTTTTTTTTTGGTCTATGTGGTACTTTTCCCCAAATGCTACAGAAATTAAAATTTTAAATATTAGTCAGTCAAGGAATTGAAAGGTAGTGGTAAAGAGAAATAAAAAGAAAGAATTATTAATTTTCAGGTGTCTTTTATTAAGAAAGTAATTTGTCGACACAAAATCCAGACCAGCTTTGTGGAAGCTCCCTGACTGTGGCTTCCACCAACCACCCTCCCACGTGTCTGCTGCGGGGTTGGTGCGGGGCCCCTGGGGCCCTCCCGGTGTGACCTCTTCTTTGGAAGGAAAGGATGCGATTACCAGAGCTTTGGATCCATTTTTGGATCAAATGAAAACCGCAGGCTAATCCTTAGCGTGTCCCTCTCCTCTTTCAGACGCTGGCCTCTCACTCTGGGGGCGGAGCTTGGGGTGGCTAACAGTCCCATCCCGGGACAGAAGGTAAAATGTCACGTGCTGCTCATGAGGTCTATAGAGCCCCTCCCTCCCTCCTTCAGCAGGACTGTTCCCTGAAGGACCCATCTTTCCAGACTCATCTCCCGCCTCAGCTCTCTGTGACACCTTCAGGGATAGTGACCTCAGGCAGAGGCACCCACTCTACTTTTTCTCACAGCATCTGTGGTCATTTGCTTCACCTTTGGTTCACTTGTCCTCCTGTTCAGAAGGACTGCAGACTTCTCCATGGAAAAGATCTTCTTGTGTCAGTTCCTGGTACATAATAGTTCTCAACAGATCTTGCACACAATGTCACTTTGCTTCATGATTCTCAAACATTTGAAGAATGGATGAAAATATAGATCCCCCCACCTCAGACCAGTGATTTTGTAATCTGTATCTTTTAACAACATCATGTGATTATGATGCACATATGCCACAAACCACACTATAAGAAATCCAGATTTATTCATTTTTTAGGTAGGGAAACAGAGGCTAGAGATTAAGTGTCTTGCTTCTGAACCGGTGGCTATTTAGTGCAATGGGAAACCACGGTGCTTTCAAGAAGAACCATCTTAAATTCTTATGAAATTAATTAAGCTTGTCACAGTCACACTGATGACCACTGATACCTTGACCTGAAATCATTGCACACAACATTTAAACTGGGGACAAGCCTCTCCCCAGATAGATGCCTATATACCTATTACTGCTACTAGGGTCTCCATAGAATTCCAAGTGCTTTCTTGCTGACACCAGAATAGGCTCCTTAGTGACTTCCGTCTTTAAAGTGCTATTTGCCTCAATCGTCTTCACAAAAGGCCATTTACCACAAGCTTTATGTCTGGCAGGGTGTCCTCTGACCCCATTTTGATGCTCACACTTTACAACTGCAGAGACAGGGCCCCCAAGTAGACCTAAGTGTTTAGGTGTCTGGTTCATGCCTATTTTTATGAGCAAGTCCTTATTTCATCAGTCGTTTGGAGAATGCTATGTGTGCTGGTTCCTGCCTTGGGCAGCAGGTGCCACCTAGAGGGCCCTGTGACTGCCACTGTGGCTTGGCAGGAGCTGGACAGGCCGAGTCCAAGGAAACCCAGCGACCCCACTGAGGGTCCCACGAACCCCTAAGCAGCAGTAATGCTGTGGGTTCAGAGGCGGGGGAAGTGGGAGCTATCGGAGCCCAGAAGGACAGAAGGAAATCTGGGGGTTCCTAGCACTCGCCAGCCTTGCTTGATGTGATTCTGGGTTAGAAAATGGGCAGGGACTCTGTTTCTCGGCCACAAGGTGTCAGCAGTGGGCTGGCCAGGTGATGGCTCCGTGCGGGGGCGAGAGGAGGAACTCCCTGCCACCGTGTGCAGAAACGGGGTCTCCGGTTGCCCTTTGAAATTCCTACTTTGGAAAGATTACTTTTCTTATTCGTAGGAGCGCGATGATTAAGTTACCCTCTGTCGATCCTGCCTGTGGACTCGCCACATGTCTCTCTCTGCCTTCGGATGAGTAAAACTGCCACTACTCAAGATGCCACTAGCATCTTGATCAAACCTGAACTGCAAAGCGGTTCTGCGGATTCCGGAAAAACACTGGGCGGGGTGCAGGGGAATGGAAACACCATGGTTTAGGACAGGGTTTTTTGTTTGTTTGTTTGTTTGTTTTGTTTTTGTTTTGTTTTGTTTTGGTTTGGTTTTGGTTGGTTTGTTTGTTTACTCTAGAGGGAAATTCTAGGTTGTCTGCCCACTAGCTGCTTACCAGCTCTCTGGGTTTGTGTCCCCATCTGTAAAATAACATATTCCCCGTTTTCCAAATGGCAGTAGTCATGGGGTTGCTATATGGGTCAATGAGATAAAGTGATTTGCAAATTATGAGGTGCTATATACACGTGGGTGCAGTTGTGAGGCTCATCTTTTGACCTCAGTTTCGTCATGGAGCTTCCTGCAGAGGAGAGGCACAGACACTGAAGCAAGAAGAAGTGGCTGACTTCTTGGAGCGGGCCGTGTGGAGTCTCCAGCGTGAGCTGCCAGCCATAAACTTCTGATCCAGCTTGATAGAGTCATCTTCCAACTAGATTCTTCCTGGATGCCTTTCCATGGCTTGTGTCCAAGTGGAAAGCTGGCAGTGGATGCTTGCTCTTCCTTCTTCACTGAGTCTGCTTTTCCATATTGGAAGAAGATGAAATGCACATTTCAGAATGTAAATTTTTCCTGCAGGACACTATCCCCAATGGTGAAGTGATGGAGAAAAATATGAGATGAAGTCAGGGGATAACTGAGTAACATACTGATTTATAAACTCATGGAATTGAATGAAAGCATTTTTTCCACTGGTGGGGTTATTTATGATGTCCTAGCTGGCCGCATCCCACAGTACAAGAGGCCTTGGTCCCTGAGCAATAGAAATAGCAGGCCTAATTTTCTTCTTTGCTTCTCTGTTAAAAACACAGAACCAAGCTGATGTCAAAACCCATCCCAGTCATAGGTCCAACTCAAGACTCACCTGCTCATCACCTTGGTGGTGAATGGGGCCCAGTATACGCACATCCTGCAGGGATGGTGGCAAAGAGGAGCCGGTCATTGCTCTGTGGAGCTTTTCCTATGACCTATCCTTGATGGAAATGAACTATCCTGAAAATATTCCATGTGAACCTGATGGGATTTTGATTGGAATTTTACCAAGTTATATATTAATGTGTGGAAAGTGACATCTTTGTGATGTAGTGTTTTCCCATCCATGAACATGGTGTATCTTTCCATTTATTCAATTTCTCTTTTTAAATTTTCAATACTAAAAAAATTGTTTTGGTATTGGCTATTGAACCCAAGGGTGCTTTACCACTGAGCTACTGCCCCAATCCTTTTTATTTTTTATTTTGAGACAGGGTCTCACTAAATTGCTGAGGCTGGTCTCTCATTTGCAATCCTCCTGCCTCAGCTTCCCAAGTTGCTGGGATTATAGGCATGTGCCACCATGCCTGGCTCAATGTAAAATGTTAAGTTTCTTTATAAAGACTTTAAACAGCTATGTTAGATTCATTCTTAGATAAATTATAGCTTTTTGTTGATATTGTAATGGAACCTTTTTTTTTTTTTTTTTTTTTTTTTATGCTGGGGGGTTGAACCCAGGGCCTTAAGCTTGTGATGTAATGGAATCTTTAAGAGTGTGTACATTTTCTAATTATTGCTGGTATGAAAGCAAATATTGTGTATGCATGTATGTGTGTCGCTAGCAATTGACTAATGGCTTATTAGTTCTAATAATTTGTCTATTATGTGTGTGTACACAACAGTATCATATCAAATAATGCCCATTTTAGTGTTTCCTTTTTTGATCCTGACACATTTTTTTGTTTGTTTGTTTTCATATAGTGCTAATTAGCATCTTAAGGTCTTCCTTCTATATGTCCCAATTTTGAGGGAAAATTTTCTTGGAATAATTTTACATTTACAAAGAACTTGCAAAGATAGTGCAGAGTTCCCAATTACTCCTCACCAATTTCCCTCCTTTGTTAGCATCTTATATATCTTACCCATGTTGAAACTAAGCAACCAACTCGGGTCTATCAATATTAGCTAAACTCTATAGACTTTATTCAGATTTCTCTTTTTCTTCTTCTTATGTCTTCTTTCTGTCCAAGGATCAAATCCAGGATATCATATTCTGTTTAGTTATCATGTCTCCTTATCCTGTGGTCTATGGCTGTTTTTATTTTCTTCTTGTTTTTTATGACCTTGACAGTTTTGAGAAATACTAGTCATTTATTCTGTAAAATATCCCTCAATTTTTGGATTACCTGATGTTTTTCTCATGAACAGACTGGGGTTATGGTTTTTTTGGGAATAATGCCAGAATGTTGCAGTGCCCTTTCCGGTCACATGGTATCAGTGGGTACATTCCATCAACATGTTTTATTGCTGGTGAACTTAACCTTGATCACCTAAGGCAATGTTTGCCAGGATTTTCCACAGCAAAGTTACCTCTTTAACTCTCTTTCCATTCTCTATTCCAACCTACACTCAAATGTGTGTGTGTGTGTATGTGTGTAAGGCAAGGGGGATGTAGAGGGAGGATTAAGTTCCACTTCCAAGAGGATAGAACTTTCACATATATTATCTGGAATTCTTCTGTAAGGAAGACTTTTCTACTCATTTGTTTATTTAATCATTTGTTTATGTCAGTATGGACTTTTTAAAAAATAATTTGGGTGATACTACATCTATTAAATGGTATCAAATTAGCCAGTAGAACTTTTTCAGATTGGTTCCTGTGTCCCTTTGATATGTCTTCATCCTTTTGACTTTTGATATATATATTTTTTTACCATCTAATAATAAAACATGCTCCAGACCCAACTGCATTACTTTTATCCTAGATCTAAAACTGGCCATTTCTCAAGGAGCCCTGTTTCTTTTTATTGGAGAATGGGATTTGGAAACCAAAATTTGGGGGATTTTTGTTCTCCTTAGAACTGGGGTGTCACTCAACAGACAGAGCTCTCAACAGAGAGAGCTAAGAATATATGTAACACTAATCCATGTATGCACACATATCTATAATTTTGTCTATGTCTATTTATTTGCATCTTTATCAAGCTCAACCTGAGTTGTACTTGAGGACCACAGAGCTCATCGTAGGCTTCCCTTTCATTATCTGCATTTTCCCTCTCTAAAAGATTCCACCATCGACCATCAATTTACTTATACAGGGAATAATCTTTATTCTCTATCATTAAATTTGATGAAGCATTCTTTAACAGGTTAAGGATATTTCCTTTCTATTCCTAGTTTATTAAAAATTAATCTTGGATTGTTAGGTCACATATTTTAAGCCCATTTTCTATTGAGATGGCAATATAAAATGTTAAAATGAAATGTTAAATCCCTGGGTTAAACCCAACTTGGCAATAGAATGTTTTTATTAGACTGAAGTACATAAAATTGCTGACTTTTTTAGGTCAAAAGTGGTCAAATATCAGCAACCCAACACATTGCTTGATTCAGTTTGTTAATGATTTATTTAGAATTTTTGTGTATATGCTTATAAGTGAGATTAGCATATAATTTTCTTGTCATTCACTGTTCTTCTGCCCCTGAAATACAAGGACTTTTTCTCTTAAGATTCCAGGAGTATATTTTAATTATCACTAGGGAAGGTTATAAGCATGAAGGTTATTGCCTTTAGAAAGAAAGGAGGTAAGTAAAAAAGCAGAGAAACAAGGAGAGGTAGGGATGCAAGAGGGAGGGGAGGTTGGGCTAATTCTAGATGAGCCTCTCAACCCATCAAACAGCTGCAAGAACCCCTATCATTTTACTATTGAATATGTTCCCACACCTCACAGACCATTCTACACACACCCTTAGGATAGGGTGGCAGGTGGGGGAGGGGACAAATCTCCCTGGAGATGCCTGCATGCTGTTTAGGAGAGCTGAATCAGAAGAGCTCTGTACCTGATGTGCCTTGGGTGGACACTAGTTTTGTTATCCCAGCCTGACTTCCTCCCTTCTTCAGCGACAGCACACTTTGTTCTTTTAGAGAATTGAATGCCAATGTCATGGATTCTGACAAGGCCACCATCCCTGCACTCTACCTCATTCCTCACTACACAAACACACCTGTGGCCCAGGATCAGCCAGTTGTAAAACCCTCACCCCCCAGCCTTAATGTCTGCTCCAAAGGTGGACAGTGGCCTCAAGCAGGTGCAATCAGAATCCTTTCAAGGGAGTCAATGTGTTAATGGTGTTAGAGAATCTCCCTTTCTTGCTTCTTAGATCCTGGACTGGAAAGATGTGAGCATGGAACCATCCATGGTTCCTTGCCCCTGTCCTACCCCCTGGAAGACAGAATGACATCAACATGAAGAGAGAGCTGAGATGCAAACCTGGAGGGTGGCACAGGAATGACAGTTGGTTGGGGTGGTTCCAAAAAACTGTCCTTACTCATTGGCAGGCAGGAAGTAGATGGGGCCCCTTGGTAGAGACCCAATATGGTTAATATAAAGAGATCCTGTGCTATGACAATATGAACCTTTCAAATGATGAAAAGTGGCAATATAAAATCCACACACGTTTGAAAAAGTATGTACACTTGGGTGTCCTTTCAGTCACTGCCTGGTGTGCATAGAAGAGGATGGTATCTTAAAGGGAGTCCTCCCTCAGATAGGCCATTGTAGCTGAGAGTTCTTTAATAAAGGAATAGGTAGGCTCCACTTCACAGTGAGGGAGAGCCTTGTTCACCATATAATGCCCCTGCCTTTCCACCCACCCTAAGTCCAGGCATGCTGATGTACAGCTGGGTGGGATCTCTCATTATGAATGCTATGTGCAGAAGGATGTCAATAACAAAGGCCAAGGCAGATACTCCATGAACACAATGGTGATTTCAATTTAATTTTTCTTGTGGTGCATGATGCAACATTAAAGCCCACTACTGCACAAGGGACTCAGAAAATTTGAGTGATGCATCTAAGGCCAAAGATACATTTTTAAAAAAACATTAATTCTTTAAGAATAAAAAAGTACAAGAAATTCTCTTAAAATGCAATAAAAATTAAAGCAATAAAGATGATCTAAAATACCAGCATCCAGAGATGAGCACTATTTACATTTTGATGTGTCTCCCAGATTTATTTCTATGAAAGAGCTGGCTTAGAAGGAATCCAGATCAGAATCAAGGGTTCTTGGTGCCTTTTAAGAGTATTTGTTTTCATTTGTTATGACATATTTCAAACATGATAAGTATAAAAAATAATTGACAAAACTCTTGAACCCAAGGCTCACATATGACAAAAGTATTTTCCATATTTAATTCAGATGCATTTTAAATTTATTCTAATTAGTTATACATGATAGTAGAATGCATTTATGCATTTTGATAAATCTCATAAATTGAATATAATATCTCATTTTTCTGATTGTACATGTTATAGGATCATATTAGTCATGCAGTCACATATGTACATGAGGTAATAATGTCTGTTTCACTCTACAGTCCTTCCTACCCCCATATCCCTTCCCCTCCCTTCACTCCCCTCTACCTAATCTAACCCTATTCTTCCCTAGTGACCCTCCTTATTGTGAATTAGCATCTGCATATCAGAGAAAACATCCAGCCTTTGGCTTTTTGGGACTGGCTTATTTTGCTTAGCATGATATTCTCCAGCTCTATCCATTTACCAGCAAATGCCATAATTTCATTCTTATTTAAAGATGAGTAACATTCCTCTGTGTGTGTATGTGTGTGTCCATACCTAGGTTGGTTCCATAGTTTAGCTATTGTGAGTTGAGCTGCTATAAACATTGATGCTGCTGCATCACTATAGTATGCTGATTTTAAATCCTTTGGATATAAAACCAAGGAATGGGATAGCAGGGTCATATGGTGGTTCCATTCCCAGTTTTCTGAGGGATCTCCACACTGCTTTCCATAATTTCCAAAATGGTGCTTGCAATAATTTGCATTCCCATCAGCAATGTATGAGTGTAACTTTCCCCCCACATCCTTGCCAATGTATATTGTTGCTTGTATTCTTCTTAATTGCCATTCTGGAGTGAGATGAAATCTTAGAGTAGTTTTGATTTGAATTTCTCTAATTACTAGAGGTGAAAGACCTCTACAATGAAAATTACAGAACTCTAAAGAAAGAATTGAGAAGATCTTAGACGATGGAAAGACCTCCAATGCTCCTGGACAGGCAAGACTAATATTGTCAAAATGGCCATACTTCCAAAAGCATTATACAAATTTAATGCAATTCCTATTTAAAATCCCAATGACATTCTTCATAGAACTAGAAAAAGCAATTATGAAATTCATTTGGAAAGATAAGAGACCCAGAATAGCCAAGGCAATCCTTAGCAAGAAGAGTGAAGCAGGAGACACTACCAAACCTTAAACCATACTACAGAGCAATGGGAACAAAAACAGCATGGTATTGGCACCAAAACAGACATGTAGACCCATGGTACAGAGTAGAAGATGGAGACAAACCCACATAAATACAGTTATCTCATAGTAGATAAAGGCACCAAAAACATTCACTGGAGAAAAGATAGCCTATTCAACAAATGGTGCTGGGAAAAATGGGAAGCCACATGTAACAAAATGAAATTAAACCTCTCTCACCCTACACAAAACTCAAATCAAAGTGCATCAAAGACTTAGGCACTAGAACAGAGACACTGCACCTACTAGAAGAAAAATTAGACCCAAATCTTCACCATGTTGACCTAGGATCTGACTTCCTTAACAA
>JAJEJO010003189.1:304922-342011 GCA_020662805.1 Glaucomys volans | reverse complement strand
TCCATATGTAACAAAATGAAATTAAACCTCTCTCACCCTGCACAAAACTCAAATCAAAGTGCATCAAAGACTTAGGCACTAGAACAGAGACACTGCACCTACTAGGAGAAAAATTAGACCCAAATCTTCACCATGTTGACCTAGGATCTGACTTCCTTAACAAGACCTCTAAAGCACAGGAAGTAAAATCAAGAATCAATAAATGGAAAGGATTCAAACTAAAAAGCTTCTTCTCAGCAAAAGAAACAATAATGTGAAGAGAGAGACTACAGAGTGGGAGAAAATCTTTACCACATGCACCTCAGATAGAGCATTAATCTCTAAGATATATAAAGAACTCAAAAAACTTAACACTGCAAAACCAAATAACCCAATCAATAAATGGCTAAGTAACTGAACAGGCACCTCACAGAAGAAATAAAATCCATCAACACATACTTTTTGTTTTAATAAGCACAATGTTACAGATTGTTTGATGCTTGTCTGTACTCCTCCCTCATCCCTTTCCCTTTTCCTGACCTCACTATCCTGACAGTGTCTTCCTGTGTTAGGGTTCCACAGAGGAACAGAACTGATAGAAGATGTGTGTGCGCGCTCCCACATGCACGCGTGTGCGCAGTGAGGCAAAGAAGCGGGGAGGGACAAATTCCTCCCTCTTCTGCCTTTTGTTCTGTTCAGGCCCTCAGTGAATTTGATGATGGCCACCCACATTGGAGAGGATCATCTGGTTTACTGAGTCCACTGATTCAAATGCTAATCTCATCTGGAAACACACAGAAATATTTAATCAGGGCACCCTGTGACCCAGTCAAGTTGACATGTGAGATTAATCACCATACTTTGCCTTAGGAATTTTTATATTTTGCTGTGTATGTCCTCATTCTTAAATAATATAAAGTATCTCATGTGTGTGTGTGTGTGTGTGTGTGTGTGTGTGTTAGTATTTAAATAATTTGCCATATGCCTGTAATCCCAGCAATTTGGTAAATTGAGACAGGAGGATTGCAAATTTGAGGTCGGCCTGGGAAATTTAGTGAGTGAGATGCTGTCTCAAAAAAAAAAAACAAAAAACAAAAAACAAAAAAAAGAAAGAAAGAAAGAAAAGGAAAGGAAAAAGAAAAGAAAAAGAAAAAAAAGTGGGTGAGAGGGGTCTGGGTCTGGAGATGTATTCAGTAGTAAAGAAGCACCCTTGGGGGCTGGGGATATAGCTCAGTTGGTAGAGTGATTGCCTCACAAGCACAAGGCCATGGGTTCAATCCCCAGCACCAAAAATAAAAATAAAAAATAAAAAGAAGCACCCTTGGGTTCAATCCCCAGTATAAAATAAGTAAATACATTTATTTAGATTTAAATAAAATGAGTAAGTTTATGAAGATTTATATTAATACATATGTTTCTTCAAATTTTCTTCTTCATACTCACCATTATATTTCTGAGATTTATTCACACTGATTCATCTATGCTTCAGGAGCAAAGTCGTACATACTAAGGCATTGCAAGGTCTAGCTAGTCTATTGGTAGAAATGACAGGAGAATGTGAAAGTGGATCTTGAGTAGTCCAGAGAAGGTGAACTATAAAGCCAGTTATAGAAGACCTCATTGACACGAGCCCCTCACCTGTGCCTCAGGATTCAATGTTTTAGCAAGGAGGTTGATCTTGGTAGTTTTACTGAAAGATAGGCAATTGTCTATAGTAAAGGGTGGGGCAAGTCTGCTGCTACTGTATACTGTAGATATGTGTATCCTGAACCCAATCTAATTGCAAGGCAAACTGAAAAATATAATGGTCTTCCTGTTTTGTGCAGGCTGAAAAAATGGGATTGCTGAGCATCCAGCCATCTCTGCCTCTGCACACATTAGATTTTAGCTAATAATAGTGCTATTATAATTCTTAGCTACAGGAATGGGCATGGAAAGGGTGGCAAATTAAATGCATAAACAAACCTAACTTCAGAAGATGAAATTCAAGGTTAAACAAGGATGTAGTAGTCAGGATAAGCTTGTATTAGTCAGGATAAGCAATGCAGGCTACTAAAACAAAAAACCTGAAACATCAGAAGCTTGACATAAGATTTATGCCTCGTGGATGCATCCTCCATATTCTCCACTCCCTTCACATTTTAAACCTGAGCAGCCCTACTGGGAGCAGGTGCTTGGTACCTCATCTCCTTTGTCATTCCTAGTCACCTTCTGGCAGAGGAGGTCCTGGCCATTAAGCTATTTAAAAGGCAGATGACAGGAGAATGAAAGAGAAACTCAGAGACAAGAGGTTATCTAAGACATCTAATAAATGTCTGCTGACTGGGGTGTCACCTCTAGCGCTTCTTTCAGGTGGCCAGGTGGTTAAAATAAAATCTGTTTTTGAGCCTGGTATATCAGTAGCTTTGCAGTCCCTGGAAGAAGCAAAAGTGGCCCACTTCAACAGAGGAATAGACCTGTGTGAGAGTCAGTTATGGCCTGGAACAGAGACCTGATCACATTCTCAGCTTCTCCTTGGGGTTTTCTGCAAATATTCAAGGCATATAAATCTGCTAAAGGCCATTTGGGAACCCAGCACTGGCATCATGTTAGAGAAAGGGTGCTGAAGGGACTTCTAAATATCTGACTATAACTGGGATTCATGTGACTCCCTACACTTGCCCCCACCCTGCCATGTTCATGATCACCAGGTGCAGAGCTGACCACTGCATGGGTCAATACTGAAGCCAATGGTCACTGATACAGGAAGTAATTGTCTTAGTCATTTAGTCTCTAGATTTCCCTTTGTTCTCTTGTCACCTGCCTTTGAAAGAGCTCAGTGTCCAGGAGCTCCTTTGCCAGAAGGTAAATAGAAATGACAAAAGGAGGAAAGGCTCAAAGCACTCAGCCTACCTGCTCCCACTAGGACTGGTCAGGTAAAGAAGTGGAGAGAGTGGAGAACACAGAGGACGCATCCTTTGTTTAAGCTTGAATTCAGGTTTGTCTGCATTTAGTTTGCTACCCCTTCCATGCCCATTCCTGTAGATAATAATCATAATAGCATCATTATTAGCTAAAGTCTAATGTGTGCGGAGGCAGAGGTGGCTAGATGCTCAGCAATCCCACTTTCCCAGTCTGCATACCCAGGAAAACAATTCTATTTTTCAATTCCCTTCAATTAGATTGGGTTCAGATCAATGCAGGCAGAGTGATACCTGCAGCTGCTAGGTCAGGCATAATCCTCACAAGCAATCCTTCTTATCTCTCTTCTTAGTTCCTTCCCTAGCAACTGCAAAGGACACATGTTGAGGATAGTGACATTACAAGATGAAAAGAGACTGGATTCCTGGGTCTCTCTTCAGGGAGAACACTGTGACCCGCATTGGGCTGTGATAGAAATGAGACATAAGTCTTATGTTAAGCTCCTGATATTTTGGGTTGTTTGTTGTAGTAGCTTGCATTGCTTATCCTGACTAATACAAGCTTATCCTGACTACTAATAATATGACTAATACTAATATATGGCAGGCATTAGACATACATGATCTCATTAAATGCTTGTAACACTCCTATGAGCATCCCTGTTTACAGATAAGGATGAAAATATGTGGAAAAACTTGTCCAAAGACTCACAGGTAGGAAACGACAAGGTGAAGAATCAAATACTGGTATCTGGCTCCCATGGGCCTGTGCTTGGCCTTCCTCCTGTGTTCATAACTGAGAACTGGTTATTGCTGGATTCTTCTGAATGAGGCAGAACATAGCAAGTGGTTATAGAAGGAAAGGTATAAGAGTAACTAAAATAGCATCTTTGTCACAGTGACTCCAACTTTAAGCTGTGACTCATTATAGGAATCAAACATAGTCTCCTGAAGATTTTTTGCCTGTCTTTTCTTTCTTTGTTCTATCTAGCCTCATGAGCAATAGATGGTGAATCTGAGCAAAAGTTTAACTGAGCTACCAAATGAGGATCTGAACTGGCCCTAATCTTGATCCAGAAAGTGATGCCTTTCTCTGATGGCTTCTCCCATCCTTCCTGGGAACTTGTCCAGTCCCTAATCACTGGGCAGAGAGTTACCACCAACTCAGATCCCTGGAGCTGATGAGTCCTCTGTGACCCTGGGAGACAGGGAGAAAAGGAGATGGTGGAGGATTAGGTGTGCTATCTTCCTAACTCTCTCTATTCAAGCCACTACTGATTATCATGTTCCTATCTCAGGTGAACTGGTAAGGCTTTGAGAGGCTATCACTTGCTCAAAATCATGGGGCTTAGAATAGGAGAAAATAACATTTGAACCTTGATGTCCTTGGCTTCAAAGTCCCTTCTTTCAGGGTTCTCTTGATGGGATCCATTTTCTACCAGCATTTTAGTGACCATCTAGAACTTCCTCACTCTTTCAAATTTATTTAGATTTCTGGACTACTAGTAGTGTCGTGCACCATTGTTTTCTTTCTATATTGGCCACCCTTTATGTATTTTTACTGTTCAGAGACAAGTCATTTCTGTGTGAGCAACCAAGTGCAATTCTGCAAGTCAATTGTGGATAACAGTAGAAATCAAAATTGGTCAAGTCTGGACTATGGGTAAGCCCACCCACTTCAGGGAGATTTGTGAACTTTTGTGGAGGTGATTAAAAAGAAATAAATTTCTTTGGATTCTGCCTAAAGGGTTTTTGTGAAGCTTGGAGTGTGGGTCTGTTTGAACATCCTTCCTGCAGCTGAGGAAATGATGAAGATCCTTCCTGTAAGCTCCAAGCAGGAGGTTCCGGATAATTCTACACTTAGAGCTGAGCTCTCTGAATAAACCACAAGCTTAGCTGATAAAGATGGTGGTGACATTTCATCACAATAGTGATACTCCTTGAAGGTGTATGTGATTGTATTGAAAGGTCAGAATGATAAATTTGAGGGCCCTCTGAAACCAGCAGTTTTCAAGACAAAAAAAACAGTGGATTCCTTCCTTTGAACACACATACACTGCAACATGCAAAATTGTTGGGACTCAGAAAATGAGTCCCAACAATGGCACTTTGACATGCTGAACTAAAGAAGCAGCCTCAAGGTCTCTGGCTTTCCAGTGTCCCCTGTCTCTTGATTCTCTATTTGCCCTAAAGCACAGGGAAGGGCTTTCTCTGAAGCTCAGAAGGTATTCAGTTTTTGTGAATCCCTTCCCAAGATATCTCATCAACCCAGGGAAACTGAGGCATATCTCTTAAAGGAAGTTTAGAGTTGACAGTATTCCCATATTCAGGTAAACTTAGTCCTATACCATTGTCTATTCTTTGGGTCTGTTTTTCTCCCCTAAAAATCATTTACTTCTTCTCTAAAAGTGCCTACAGCCCTATGGAGAGGGTATTTAAGGCTCAAGCACATGGCCATGCCTTGAGTGTTTTGTATGATGCCCATGAACTTGCATGTTAATAACCTCATAGGCCTTTTCTCCAGTTAACCTATTATTGGTTTAGTTCCACAACTCAGTTACTGAGACTCCAGAAGAAAAGTTTGAACTTCCCTACAAAATAGATAACAGAGGAGCAGCTCCGGTCAAGGGGAGCAGGGATCTGGGGCTTGGCCTGTCCCCTCCTTCCCTGTGTCCCTGGGTTCCTTAGAACACAGTTGCAGGAGCCCAGGCATGATCCAAGTCCTTGTTTTTCAGATGAGGAAGCAGGCCCAGCCAGGTGAAGAGGCTCAGCCACAACCTCCCTGAGGAGGCAGAGGCTAGAGTCTGGGAAGTAGATCTTCCACAGAACAGGCTCTCCCTCTTAGGGACAGTTCCTTTTTTTGTTTTGTTTTGTTTTGTTTTGTTTTGTTTTGTTTTGTTTTGTTTTTTAGTTGTAGATGGACACAATTCCTTTGTTTTATTTATTTATTTTTATGCAGTGTTGAGGATTGAACCCAGTGCCTCACAAGAGCTAGGTAAGTTCTCTACCACTGGGCTACATAACCCCAGTAGTAGCCAGTTCTTGGGGACAGTTCTTGAAGAAAATCAGCCCAGTGTGCTTTCTGCCTGTGATTCTCTGTTGTGAATGGGAAGAGGCACGTGAAGATGTCTAGCCTGGCTTGTGGCTGCAACAGGACTGTCACCTGGTAGGGAATGGAGCCTGAGATCACTGGGGGTCTGAGAGTGAAGAGGTCTTGGTGCATCATGGAGGCCTCTCCCATGAGAAGCCAAATGTAGTAGATGAGGCTGGTCTTCCCACTGATCTCTTCAGAACTGTGCTGGAGTCAGGTCCTCTCTCAGAACTAGACTGCCTGGCCTTCTGTCCCCAATGGGGACACCATAGGCCTCACAGACAGTAGCTCCCACCAATCCCCAGATGGTCCTACTTTGTTCCACTCACCTGCCTAAGCTGCCCTCCATGCACCTTCCCCTTTGGGTGCTCACAGGGGGGCTGCTGAGGAATCTGAGACATTGTCCTGAAGCATTCAGAGTTCCACCTGACTCCCAAGAGGACCCTGCTAGGCTTCCTTCTTTTCCCCCATGTTCAGCCAGACTTGGACAACTGCTTTCACAGGCCCGAGTTTCCTAAGGCCCTGCCCAGGAGTTTCCTCCAGGCTCTGATTGCACTCTGCTGATCCAGTGAACCCCCAGTTGGGAACTAGCTGCCTTTTAGAAGGGACACCGCCCAACTGCATAATCAAACATTAGGAGCCCAAATGAGAACTTACAGCTTAGAATTACATCCAGAGCATTGACCAGATTCTCAAGTCATAAATCATATTTCATTTTCCAAGAACAGTGGGTCCGGAGGACCTTCAGGCATCTCACACACAAGCTGCTTCAAGCTGCAATTGGAGTGTGAGCAACAGATACGGCAGGTCAACAACCTATCCCAGCAGACTCAAACCTCCCTGCTCGAGGGAGGGGTTCTGTGTCATAAGGAGCTGGGAATAGAACCCCAGTGTCCTGTGTCTCAGCCCTTTTTCCACAGCCCAAGCCTTGCTCCCGGTCTCCTCCCCAGCATCGCACAGAGGCCCACTGGGGATTTTCAGAGCTTTTACTGGATGCCTCTTTAAAGTGTCTGATTTTAATGAAGAAATCTTTCATCTGCCATCCTGTTTCCAGGAGACAGGTTTGGAAGGAATTTTCACAAGTCACTAAGGGCCCGTGGAAATGTGTGTTTTGGTGGAAAATACAAGGCTGTAAGACATGCAGAGAGATGTTCTCACTGGGGGTTGGGAGTGGAGGAGGCAGGAGGAGGAAATAAAAGGCAGAAAAAATACCTCAAGAGCCAAATGCAGGAAGGATGCAGAGGGGCAACCAAAAGGGAAAAAGAGTTTGACTGGAAATGTCTGAAAAACAATTCAGCCAGAGAACACAGAGTCCCTCCCCAAGGGAAATTACATGCAACTCTAAGAAATTCGAGGGATGGAAGGATGGGAGGGGCTGGGAGAGGGTAAGGACAGAGGGAAAATGCATCCACAACCGAAGCAAGGTAAAGAGTCCGTACCTACAACACACGTGACAGGAGGAAAATCTCAAGTTCATCCCCTCTGGAGCTTTTTATGCCAAAAAGAAAAAATAAAACCAACAGCAACCACTGAACTGGAAAGTCCGTGGAGCTAGAACGGGCTTGCAGCTGTGAGTGCAGGGGTGTGCTCAGACACAGCCCCGCAGGCTGAGTCCTGGGTGGAATACCTATTGCATATTTTCCTGGTTCCTGGACACTTTCTCCTAAGTACTTCCCACCCTGTGTTTGTGACCAAGGAAGCAGTTTCCCCTGCCCCCATCTCCAAGGAACTCCACAGCATTTCCTGTGGGCTGCATGATACCTTCTCCATTAATTACATGGGACAACGGTGCCATCTTGGTAGGAGTTTTGTACCACCTGGTCCTTCTTTGAGGTTCCCAGGGCCCCTGAGAAAGGAGATAAGTGAATGTGTATAAACACATGCAATGGGAGTTTTGGCAGATGACGCTATGGAATTTAAACATCAGTATGAGCCAAAGAGCAGGGTGGAGAGAGGTTGAGAGGATGGGGAAGTACGATTCATGGGCTACTCTACTCTTGCCCTGTTATAAAAAGGCAAGTGAGAATCATGGGGTTAGTAGAGGTGGTTTTGTTGAGAGTGGCCTTCCAGGATCACTAAATCCATGGAATGCATCCTTTAAGACTGACAAACATGTATGACTGTATGACCAATGTGATCCTACAACATACACAATCATAAAAATTAGAAATTATACTCCATTTATGTATGATGTATCAGAGTGCATAAATGCATTCTACTGTCATGTCATGTATTTGTTCTAATTAGAACAAATTTAAAAACTAAAACAAAAGACTGACAGAGGAACTTGGAGTTGGCATTGATTTGAATTAGGTTTTTTCAAGCCTATGAATTTACTTTTGGTGGGCATGACAGTGTTTCCTGCTGCCAGTGATGAAAAAAGGTATCTTTCCCTACCTCTTTCTGTTGCACAGTCCAAACTAGCACCAGATGATGGGGAGTCAAGAAGGAGCAGGCTCTCATGACTCTTCACATTTTTGGATACAATCATCATCCTGAATTGCAGACAAAAGGCATTCTCAATGTACTTCTGTTTACCCTGTTTTGCTAATGTGAGATACTACTTGTAGATGCAAAATTTTAAGGATGTTGTTTTCCGCCTGGAGAGAAAGAAACTGTAATTTGCAGCTTCTGCTAAGAGTGGTAACCTTATTAAGTAATGGAATTACCTGACTAAGTGCTGCTAACAAAACATTGTTGCCAAACCTGTTAGTCTAAAACCAGCAACAGAGCTACAGTGAGGTCCACTTCTCCATTCCCTCAATCCCAAGGGATTTTACAGAAATATTTCTGTTTAAATAACCTTCATCTTTCAATATTTTTTATTGCTTCTGCTAATAAGTTAACAATAAGTTAGGAGCCACTCCTAGATGGATATTGAATCAACCTTGGTGAAGAGTTCAAGGAGAAAAGCAGTTCTACTTAAAATATGATTTTCTGATGAAAGGGTAATGGGAAAATGTGTGAGTTCATTGAGCACTAAAATGAATGGAAGTTCTCAGAGAGTAGAAGGCTAGACCCGTCCGTGTCCATCCTGTGTGATGGCACTTTAAATTCCTAGAATGAAGAAATATCTTTCACAGTGATTCACGTGGTATGTGGGAAATTCTCTTTTCTGGTAACTTGCCAGAGGAAATCAACCCCATTCGGGTCTTAGGAAATACTTACCACTTAGATTCCTTAGATTCTTAGGAGAGAGATCCCTGAGGTAGGTCATCATATGGTCTCAGCTACCTGAGCTCCTCTAACTCCTTTCTTCCCTACAGAGTCCTGATGGCTCCTCTCAGCCTAACTGTTGAGATTGTGGGAAGAGTGCCTAGTCATAAATTGTCTATTCTGCAGCTAAGTCACAGGCTTGTGGGAGGCTGGAGTGGGCCAGGACACAGCTGGGAGAATGTGGGCCTCTTCTAGTCCAACTCCCTGAGGTCAGCAAAGGTGAAGCAACTGCCCAAGGCCTTCAGCTGGCCAGTGGGAAAGCCAGGACTAAAATGCAGGTTTGTGGCTTCTGTCCAATCTGTTCCTCCATTTAAGAAACAGGGAGCCAGGCAGGGGCAGTGTGCACACACACAGTCAGGTGTGCACACACTTGTGAGTCAGCCTCACACCTGGCCTCCTGAGCTGGCTGTGCCCGTCCTGTCCCACAGGGAGGTCTGACCACTCACTCTACATAACTGCTTTAGTCCAGGGCAGGAGGCCTCCCTTTGGCATGAGCTGCTTCCTTCCTTTCTAGACCAAAAAGAGCTCAGTGGTTCAGGTGGCTAAAATGGTGCTCAGATTTGAGATAGAAAAAAAAAAAAAAGACAGGAAAAAATATAACATTTATGTCAGGATTTCTTCCCCACTCTGCCCTTTCGCAGTTAGGATATTACCATTCATAGATGGTAATGAGAACAACTAGTAGCAGAAGTTGGGTTTTCAGAGCTTGCGTTTTAACTCTCGGAGGGCAGCAGGCTCAGAGAAGGGCATCTGTAAACCTGGGTGAGGGAGGGCACTTACGGGTGGGTTTTCTTGCAGGTCGGGTCAGGGACTTCATGGGTACAATTCAATAAAGACCATCCCCAATTTGAACCTGTGCTGGGGAAGAGAGAGGTGGTATGAGCTTGGAAGTGGTTTTGTTTGAGCAGAGAAAGTAGCAAGGTTCATATTTTCAGAATTTATTAAGTTTTAAGCAAACCTGGGGCAGAAGGTAAGAGGCTGTGCCCCTAATGCTCCCCAAGGTACTCCAGGGCCCTCTTTGCCAGCCTTCCCTAGCTGCAGAGGACCCTGGCGCAGGAGCATTCTTCTTCCCCTTGCTGAATCGCTTTCATTGAGAACCATGTTGCCTTTGTCAAAGATCATTGTTAAGCACTAGGGACAGAATAGGAGCCTCTGAGCAGGGATTTGGCAGGTCAAGGTGAGGGCTAGATCAAAACCCGGAAGCAACTCTGACTCCAGACTAGAGTCATGACCAACCATCAGGAGTGGACAAAGAGGAATAGAACTCCAGATTCAATGGACACCATTACACGGCCATGACAAGCACTGTAATTTATTGAATCCTCCTGATTCCCAAAGGAAGGGGGCCTTCTAGTCCCTGATTACTGACAAGGAAGGAGACCCTAGAGGAGAGACTGGCTTAAGATAACCCAGAGCTGACACTCCCCTGGGGGCTCTGATCAAATCTCCCATCCTTTCCTGCCCTGTGCTGTCCCTCTTGTGGTCACAGACATCAATAGGAAGGTCAGGGAGACAGCTCCACAGAGAGCCCTGGGCTTCTGCAGGTGATGCCTTTAGTGGGCTGTTGCAAGGGCAGGAACGGCCTGGTGACAGGGGCCTGCAGACAGCCTTGGCTCAGAAAAATGATCAGATAAAAGTCACACAGGCTCATGTAGATCCTATTCTTTACTATAAATACAGACATACTTTTTACAGCATGAATAGAAAAAATAGCATTATCTTGACATCTTAAGATTTTGAAATGAATCACACCCAGGACCATGGTATACTGTCCTAGAAAAAAAAATACTTACTGAAAATGAAAACAAAACAAAAAATGTGTTCCCAGACCATAAAATAATTAGTGCTAGTAGTATTTATTTAATTATATTTTATGTATCTGAATATAGTGTCACTCACTATCTAAAAGAAGACATTAAAAACAGAAAAATAGAGCTCTAAATAATGAACAAATTGTCCCAAAGGGAAAAGCTGTAAGCAACATCAAAAAGGCTTTGAAAAATGAAAAGCACATTTTGATGTGGTGTCTTGTAAGTAATGGTCTCTATGTTAAAACATTGTGTATTATATAAAAATGAGTACATTCATAAAGAACTCCTAAAGAACATGCTACACGTGCAGCCTGCTTATCCCAAATGAGAAATTTGAAAATATATGTACTAGGGATATGTGTTCATACACAGATAATGTATCTGTATGAACAGTAAGTGATGAAATTAGAGAATAAATAACTTTAATAAACTCTACATTTTGAGGCACAGGAGGAATGGAATTCATGCTGTTTCTAAGTTTGGACACAGCATCTTTTCCCCCTCTGTTTTCTGTACCTTAGTGTAATGCCTGTTTGCATTTAATCTAGTTATCTTATGTTTGCATGCTTTGCAAACTGAATTACAGAATCAAATTGCCAATTACAATTTCCCATTATGTGACACAATTACATAGGCACACGGTGAGGTGAGAGGATTGTCCCAACATTAGGAAACACTGATTACATAATGCTTGCAAAGAGCAAAAATTAAGGAGAGGTTCTTTCCCCAGGTGACAGGCTTTACGGCTCTTTCTCTCATTTGAAAATACTGCTCACCATTACAATGAGTGCTATTCATTGCTGTCTAGTCTGCAAAATTAGATCCATCAGTATTTGGGGAATAAAAAAAAGGAAGCAAGCAAGCTAGTACCTAAAACTACACCATTCAAAGGGAAAAGCTCCACTCTTCTCAAGCACTTCTAAATAAAACATGGAGTTGAAGTGATGTTCCTGGATTTCATTATGCCCATAAAAGGTGAAAGTACAATGACTTTTCAAGTAATTAGAATAACTGCAGTACATTCTCCAGGTCCTTCTTGTGCCCAGGGCCCAGGCTGTGCAAATAATGCACAGATTTTTTGCTGGATGATCTTTCTTTCCAGTTCCCCAACCCAATTACAGAGGCAGAGAGGTGCACACACATACACACACACACACACACACACACACACACACCCTTTTCAGATCTTTAATTAGAAGGGAGGAAAGACCATGTAGGTAGAGGAAAGGGAATGGAGTCAACCCTGTTTTTCTCTGGCCAAGATGAGGAGATGACCCATTTGTACCCTTGGTTTCTGGCTGTTGTGTTCAGTGCACGATGAAAGAAGGAAGCGTGACCAGGGAGAGGGAGCAGCTGCCACCCTCCCAGACACCACGAGATCAGGAGCCTCTCAAGTGGGCATGGGGGGAGTGGAGCAGAATAAAGAGGAGATTAACTAAGGCTGAGTTAAAAGAAAGAATCTGCAAATAAATCCGTCAACTTACAAAACAAAAGGCATAACATTTCAATCACCATCACTCCACCTCAGGAGCAATAAGGACAGGGGTTTCCACTTGCTTACGAGAGCCCTCGTTATTTAGCAAGAGTCCTGTCAGATAATGACAGCCTAGCAGAGCTGGTGAAACACACCTTTTGGCCTCCTGAAGCTTTGTGATGTTATAATGGCACTTAATTAACAAAAAGTTTTACTGGTAGTGAAAAGAAAAAAATAGCAACAGAAGACAATTAGGATGAAAAGATTTTACTGAATCAATTTATTTAGTTTCCTTGTGTGCACATAGAATAAAGAGTAAATTTATCCACAAATGTATTTGAAATATAAAATCTTTATATTAATAAAATTACTTCCAGGTATGTATGCAAGGGAGAGAAATGATCTAGTCAACCTATGTCTATAAAATGGAAGTTTTTGCTACGTAAAGCAACTGATAACTTTAAATTTTCTTGAGGAGGAGAGGAGCTCTTTTTTCTTTCTTTTTTTAATGCTCAAATGATCAAAGACAAAGCTGGGTGATGACAGAAAATTAAATATTGTGACTTAGAACACAATGGTAATAAAGGAAATCAAAGTCTCCTAAGTCTCTTTCTTGGACAGAAAGACTTTCAGTTCCTGAGAAAGAAACAAATTTGACTTCTAGAGAGACCTTGAGGGTGTGGGATTTTGCTGGGTAAAAGTCAAAAAGAGAGCTTTCCTTTTCTAGAATTTTGCTGCCTTTCTCCCCCCATAAACCAAATTGTCCTTGGGGAAATTTATCATCATCTCTCTTCATTCAGATGCAAACTATTTAATATTGCACATGTCTCAGCAGAATTGTAAATGTCTAAAATCAAATCTCACCCCAGAAATGCTTTGAATTTAGGTTATTCTTCCATGTCTTTGATGCTGGCTGGCCCCTCCACTTGAACATGAGGCTCTGAACTGGCTTTGGTTCTAGAAGGCACAGTAGGGCTAAGTGGGGTTGGGCGATGCTGCATATGGAATGCTCCTGGATGTCACAGATTGCAGTGAACAGCATGGCTGGGAGAAATAGTTCATCCAGGTCACCTGGTGCTTGACCTTCAAGGCTGAATAAGGAGGAACACCTAGTGGGATGGGCATTATGCTTGATGAAGCATCAAGAGGTCTACCAGTGAGACATCAGGGTGAGTCACAGAATAAAACCCCCAGAAGGGGTGAGGCTCTTGTTCCCAATCTAGCTCCTCTTGTCCTTTCTATTTCCCAAGGTGAACACCCTCCAGTGCTCCCCCCCAGTTCTGTGCTTTATATTGGGACAGAGCCAAGGAATGCTGTGAACAGGTGACAACTAGACACTCAGAGCTAAGCAGAGGTCAGTCCTGCTGGACCAGGGAGGAAGGAAGCTACTGCTCATGTTGTCTTTCTTTCTCCCCTCTCCTCTCCCTCTCAAAAGACATTTGAGCTAGTGGAACAGAAAAAGGGGCAAGGGACAAAGAAACAGAGATAGGAAGAAAGAACAAATTGGAAAGTAAAAAGTAACGGGAAAGGAATGCTGATGTGGCTTCGAGGAAGAAATATGGGTCCCTGAGAGAAGAGGATTAGAAAACATCTCAATGAGATCAGACCCAAGGAGGGAGAGAAGCTAGAAATAATAAAGGAGAAGAGGAAAGAACCCTTAGCCTGTAAATACCATGGTGGCCTAACTTCATCAGCTTTTGATGAAAGGATCTCAGCTATAAATCCTTTTAAAGGTCATCTGGATGATCTTCTTTTCCAGAAGAGATGAAGGTATGGAAGGAGATAAACTGAAGAGGATTTTTTATTTTTTATTTTTTGTACTGCATTATGTCTGCCCCCATCCCCCACAGTGATGTGGCACTCCTGGGGGAAGGTGTGGAAATAAGTGGAATCCCAGCTCTGGGATTCTAAGGTTCTTAGGTGCGACCCTGATCCCTGTACATCTGCTCAGCTTTCCATGCCCAAAGAAACAGCAACAAGATTACTTTGCAATGAATATGTGAGTGTTTTACATTCAAATAATATTGCTCTTCAAAATAGTCTATACACTGCAGCTCGTTGTACTGATATTTAATATATCTAATATATTTAATGAATGAATTATGACTGATTGTTCAAACCCTTTCTATCAAGTAAAGAAACACACAAGAAAAGGACAAATGAATGTGTATAAAGACATATAATGTTAAACCTCAATTCAATTCCCCGTTATTCACCAGATGGGATTCAGTCTATGGCTTGCTCCACCAAGAAAAATAAAACAAAATCCACCCTCAAGGGACAGTGATGGGCTTCCAACAATACTCTGAGAAGAATAAGTGCTAGCTTTTAAAGACAATTTCTAAAGAGATATATTCAATATATTCTGAGCAAGGACAACATCCTTAAAACACATGTCCAGGCTTTTAAAGTGATTTCCTTGATGAAACACTGTATAGTTTGGTACGGTTATGAGGGGAAAAATCAGTCCCGTGATAATATTCTCAAGCCTCCTATGCAGCCATTGGTGGGGGAGATAAGAAAAGTTCCCATTATTTCCAAATTTGCTCTTAAAGGAGGAGAGGAGCAAGACCAGAAAAACACAGGAGGAAGGTCTCTTCTATACACCTCCTGAGGGCTGAGCCTTCCCCATCAGCATGTGGGAGCGCCTGGACTTGTGGGGAACAGCAACCCAGAAACCAGCCCTCTGAAAGCAGAGCAAGGCACCCAGAGGGCGGAGTTCCTGGGCGGAGCTTAGGAGAAGCCCGCCCCCGGAGCCCTTACCCAGCCAATGGAAATGCAGCTCTTATTTCTGGGCGGCCTCATGGACAGAGAAAGAAAAGGAAAAGGTGTTCTAAAAGTAAAACTATGAATTATCAGTTGTTGCACTGTATGCTTGCACTAGGCCAAGCAGAATGTGAGACCTTAAGACAAAATCACGGGGGTGAAGTGCAAGTGGCCTGTTCACTGGGGTGTTTGGAGAGCCCAGGGAAGCCGAAGGCCTGCAGCCCTTTTCTTTCAGCCTGCCCCTTTAGCAATTCTTCAGTAAGGATAAAACCTGAGGCTTAGAGAAGAACCTAGTGGTGCTTAGGAGAAAATGTGAAAACTGGTCGAGCATTACTTTCACCAGCCAATCAGAGTATTAACACAGACTTTCTCTGAGGAGGGTATTACACCAGGCGCTGGGCATTGTCCGCTGTGCCCAAGCACCAAAATCTCAATGTTTTTTTTTTATAGAGAATCCACTCCATCATCCAGAATCTTATCTAAGCAAGTCACATCCCCCCTGTGTTTTGTGTACTTCAGGTCTGATTTTAAATCATTGCTATATAGTTCTGAATGGAAGAGAATGCTCCAGAAAGCAAACTCTTTTACAGTCTCTGTTGTAACCTTCCCCAGTTCCCAGTGTTGTTGCTTTAACTCACGGATCCGTGTTCCCTCACGCATGCCCGCATGAGATCTAACTTGGACATGGATTCATAAGCTGCATCACTCTTCCATGAATTCACGACAGACTGTGTTTACTTTTCCATCATCAGTAACATGTTTTTGTCTAAAGCTTCCTTAGTTTTTTATATCACCGATGAATACAATTGAGATACAGGGCTTCAACATCTCAGAGTGTCTTTTTCACAGTTGTTGAGAAGGCACGCAGCCTTCTTGATTTATTCACTTAGGTACCTTATATGCTTATGTGACTATAGCCGGATTTATAACAACACTGAAAATCCTCCCAGACATCCCCCCACCTTTTTGTAAGGTTACAAAAATTTCACCATGTATTTTTTCATGACAGCTTGATAAAGATGATGCCATGAACTGTCTGAATTCTACATTTATATAAATGGTTAATTCCTCTATCATAATGCAGTGCAACCTATTGCTGGGATCCACTCGTAATGCCAGTTTGTATGATAGATTTGGTTACTGCAAGGACAAGTTCTGTTAAAAAGAGAAAGATTTCAGAGCTGGCGTCATCGCAAATGTCTGTGTTAGATTTGCAGACATCTGTGTCTCCCTGAGAAGTAACTTTTTCACAATCAGAGCTGTCCAACAGAGAAATAAGCCACTTCCTAAGGGAGGGGACATCCTGCAGTGGGAAGCAGTTAGGCAGAGCCATTTCTCTGTATTGTGGGGTAGGTGGTCCAGCTCTGAGTGCTGGGGAGGTAGAGCAATGATGAAGTTTGAGGATGCTCCATTTCCAATGAAGGTAGCCTTTGGCTGCACATGGTTATTGGAAAATGACGCTTAGCGAGGGTCTTTTATTTCATAGTGAGTTGTTTGGAGAAACAAGGCTGGGGTATGTTCCAAAGTTGGATCCAATGGAAGATGTGTACGCTGACCTTTGCAACAGGCATGGAGTCCGTGGAACTGACTTTAAGGCTCAGGCCATGTGGCTGCACTTTGGTTCAGAGCATGGTGGAATGACAGCTGAGAGCCAGTCTGAGTTGTACATGTTGACTCTGGACAGAAAGATGTGGCTGTCCCCACACTGGCATCATTATTCAATTGACTACTGAATCAGCTCTCAGCTCTGGGCTCTGGGGTATGTCGGGACTCGCCTTCTCCTGCCATCTCATCTGGGAGTTACCAACTCATGGTCCAGCACACTTGTCTAACCAGGAGGAGGGTGTCATTCTTAAGTTCTACCTGCCATCTTTTCCTCTATAGGAAGTCAAAGTCCAAGCTAAGTGTGCAAGAACCCCCAGGAGTGATGTAGGTTTTTAAGAGCACAGGTCTGGGGCCAGCCTGAGAAAGCAGGGAGTGAAGAAAAGCAAACGACCCTCTAAAACTGTGCTGTTGCCCAGCGCTGCTTCTCAGTGAGGGTAATTTCCTGAAGCCTGGGAGAGCAGGAGTGAGTGTTCTTCCCAAGTACAGCATTTTGTTGAAGTCCGTGTGTGATGATACCACTGTAACCACAAAGGAATTTACCACAGGAAGTGTCCCAGCTGTTGCTTATTAGCATTAGAACAAATTACACAAAGCAAATTGTTAGCAGACATGTTTCCATAATCTTTAACTGGTGGCAATAAATAAGAGCGATTCTCTTTCAAGTAAATGCTAGATTTCTAAAAATTCAGCTTCCAATTGTCCGTGAAGGGATTGTCTTGGAGAGCCCTCGGAGGGAATGACACTCTGGGAGCCGCTGCAGGGCCAGGAGGGGGGTGGGGAGGGCAGATGCTGCTGCTGGGTTTAACATCCCAAAATGGAAGCAGGAATGTCTCGATCCCTGGATGTTTGACCATCTGCTGGATTCCCCTCGGGGGGTTCTCAGTGTGGTCCTCTTATGCCATGGGGATATAGCACATGGCAAGACGACAGGAGAGCCAGGCGAGCGCTCAGTTCTTAGCGTGAGTTAGTGATGACAAAAAAAAAAAAAAAAAAGACAGTTTGCACCCCTCTCCTTTACAAAATGTCGCATTTAAAAATTATCCACTCCTACACAGCCCCGTTTCTTGTGCGAGGTTTGCTTTTTTTCCCCCTCTAATGCTGGAAATTGAACCCAGAGAGCCTCACACATGCTAGGCAGCCACTCCACCACTAAGCTACATCCAGCCTTAATAAACCTCATCCAACAAAACGTGAGTCAGAGCCCCTCCTCCACCCCCTCTGAAGAAGACTTGAGAAGGTGTCCTTTTGAGCACATATCAGACAGTGCTCACCTCTTGCTTTCTGCATACAAATCCTTGGCCATTTCTTTAGAAAGAGAGCAGAATATTTCCAGCTTTCAAGGCCTTCTGACAATGACTAATTTTGAGTCCCTGGTCACTGTTGGGCATTCCCAGTTTTCTTCAGAGATTTGACAAAATTCTCCTAAAGCAATCTCAAAAAATAATTTAAAGAACAATTTTAATTAGAAAAATAAGAAATATCCTATACAGCACATAAATATGAAAATAGGTTATTGCCAATCATGGGTCGGGAGTATTAGAATAAATACTTTTTTATTGTTTGCCCAAGAAATTTATGGTTCTGTCCTTTTTGCTGGTTTCCTTCTTAAGCAAACCAACCTCAGCCCAGTATATGTGGTTCTCCTGAGGGGTTCTTCAATCCTTTTCTTCTGTTGAATGGAAAAATCCTTGGCAGCCTGCTGAAGGGAAACGATGTGAACCCAGGGTCCTCTCTGGTAGACCCTGAATGAGGTGGACGACTCCCTTGCCTGGGGATCTCCCATGAGGCCTCTCCTCTTCCCAGGTGTGCATGTCCAGTCCGCTGCCTGAGGAGGATAGGCCAGAACCCCAGAACCACCCTGGTTACCAAGCTGCCTCTAGGGCGCACCCTGCTGGAATAAGAGGGCATGCTTAAAAGTAACAGCCACAGGAAGACTTCAGGGGCTCTGTGTCCCTTGCAAAGCTGGTGAGCCATTTTAACCCAAGCAATTGCAAATCACTGATACATTCCCACTTCCTAAGGCTCTTCAGACTACAAGGGCAGGACACAAACACACACACACACACCACAAAGTCTTCACAAAGGGAATAATGTGCTTCATAAAATATTTAAAATGCCTTAGGCAAAAGAATTGTCTCAACTTCTTTTTTCAAGTGTTTAACAGACAAGTATAATTGGAAATATTTGGAACACGAACACACACACACTTTAATTTGGAATTATGCAAAACTATATCATTATTCACTACAACCTGAAGGCAAGCTACCGCCCTGGAATAACAAATACTGTATCTGTCAAGTTGAGGCCCCCAAGTAGCTTTCATTTGGGCCAGTGTGACCCCCATGGCCTGACCCTTCAAGGTCTGTTTAGAGAAAATGGCCTGGTGTGTTTTACATTTGAGAAGCTATTTAGCTGCCTGGTTTGACAAGATTTTTGAGAGGGATGAAAATTAATTATAATTGCAGTATTGCCACAATAATTTGGTCAGCTAATTGCATGTCAGTACAAAAATAGCCGAGAAGAATTTCCTTCCCGGTTCTTCTCTGATATGGCAGCATTCATTTTAAGAGTAGTGAGAGTTTTAAAAAGTCAAACCTTAAATATCATGGCTTCAGCAATCTGGCCTGTTGAAAGTTTCATGCAGAATGAGACAGCACCTGGGTGAGAGCAATTGCGTGGGAACCTGGTTGCAGTTTTTTTCCAGGCTTCAGATGGGAACATCTCTCCCCTTTGAAAACTACCCAAGTTATCTCTTTGACATTGTTTGGAGCTGATTTTAACTTAAGGGCACCAGTGTTTGTGTGTTTGTAGCCAGGGAGGCACTGGTAAGGGTGGGTAGGATATTTTGAAAGCTTAATGTGAAAGTCGAAAGGAAGCATATGTCAAAAGAAGAGGCACCATAAATATAAACAGGCTGGACAAAACCCACAAAAGTGAAGAACCTGGGTTGGCATGGGATTTTTCTGGATCTCCTTGTTTTTACACTGGCAGTTCTGAATACATCAACTGTCCAACTTCTTGAGGGAAGTTATTGAACTTCAGAGTGAGCATTTAGCATTAACATACTTTTAAGGGACAGAGTCTGTTATTCACTTCAACATCCCACGGACTCTATCCCAAGGCCTCATTGGGACAATTTTGTAATGTGCTGAAACCAACATACATGAGGCTCTTCCATGTCTGATAAAGCTCAATTCCACAGATGGGGTTGGAACCTTCTCTTTCTCTCCTCTGTCAAACTCTCCATCTAGCCATTGCTTGTGTGTTTAAAAGGATTTTGCTATGAGTGCTTTCTCAAATGTTTCTCAGCAAAGTGGGCCTGATAAGGTGGCATGCAATATTTCTTACAGTCCTCACCTAAATTCTGATTCATACAGTCCATATGGAAATCCATCCAGGGCTGCCCTCAAAGCCATACAGGTTGTGTCCTGCACAAGGGCAGCTGGTGGAGTGGGGAGGGAGCTGAGATCCCACCTGGCTGCACTTGCCAGCTGAGACCCTTCTCAGGCTGCAGGCTGGAGGAAGGTGTGTCTTTTCTAATTCAAATTTGGGCCCAGGGAGGCCCTGAGTTACTCTTGACCTCTATCCTCCCAGGGATTGCAAGATCTAATATTCACCTCTTCATCTCCAATGCTTTAGATGTTCTTTCAAGGAAGAGGACATGCCCATCAAAAAGGTGGATTTATTTTGAGGATATGTTTCCTATTCAGTGAGAAAAAGGAAGATGAGAGAAAGAGAGAAAGAAGAAGGATACAAAGAATAAATAGCAGAGAAGAGGATGTCCTTCTGCCTAGTAAATTGTGAATTCATCTTCCTTCTCTGGACACAGCTGCAGAGGGGGAGAAAATCAATTTTTTTCTATTACTTCATGGTGAGGAAGGAAAACCTATTTGTAAATTGAATTAAACCCAATAATAGCGTGTCTGTGTATTTGTTGAGGACTAGAAAAATTAGCCACAATACGACTACAGAATCCAGCAATGTAACTAGAAATCAACACTCTCCATTTTCAAAGCTTAGTTAAGACATTTTTCTTTTTCTTTTTTTCAAGAAACACCCATGACTAAATGTCACTAAGATTCTTCAACATGACAACACATCAGCACCTCAGTATGGACTCTGGAAGGGAAGGGACTCCAAAGCCCCATTTGGGCAGAGGGTTCTTCCAAATTCTTTCCTTTGCTGCTGTGTACCAGTCAGTCAATAATGCTCGGAAATGAACTAGAACCCTCTAGATGACAGTTTCTTCTCAAACTGCAATGTGTGGTTCTGACTGTGGGATAAATTCCCTATTTCTGTGTAGGCTAGATCTTGTTCAAAGAAACCCTAGGCAGTGAGTCACTGAGTTCTGAATAAGCAGTTCGGCAAGTGTCCTGAAATTTCATTAGCAGTCTGCCCTCTAGTGGGACAACACAGTACTTCAGATAAGTGCGAATAGAAAAGACCTTTTTTCCCCCCTTCTCTCTTAGAAAGCAAAAGAATTCAAGTTTTCCAGATAGTGCAAGGCGAGGCAGTCATCCTCAGAGCTGAATCCAGCAAGGCTCACACTGATGGGTCCCCAGGTGAGAACAGAGGCAGGCGGTGCTGTGGTGTGTGTCCCTGCAGGGACAAGTCCTCACATCCTTGGAACCCCCCCGGGCTCTCCTTACTTTCTCATTGTACAGATAGCACCCACTCTAAGAGCGACCAACAAATCAAGGAATGTTAAAAAATAATAGGCTTTTGGTAATTTTTTGGCAAATCATTAACACAGATGAGCCTTTAAAAAAAAAAACAGGTAGAATTTTTTAAAAGCTGAAGATACACTCTTTTTATAAAAAAAGACCAAGTCATTGTGGCCGTTAATTTTAAGAAGAGAATCTATTTCATGATGTTGGCTGGATGTTGGTAAGGCAGAAGATAATCTTGAGTTCATTGTCTTGGGTTTAGCTTCTCTCTTTTTAAAGATCTTCAGAACTTGGCTTGTTTCAGCTTGTCAATGTGGTAGCAGAGTTTCAACGCAGGTCCCAACTTCAGGCCTAGGTACTTCATAATCATGTCACTCTTCAGCAACAATAGGGCATTGCCATCAATCTCCTGGTGGAACAGAATCAGAAAGAAATAAAAAAGAAGAAAAGAAAACCCAGGAGATGGTCAGAATAATCAAATTGTTGCTTAAGGTCAGGTGTGCTCAGGGATGTAGCAAGAGCAAATGGGTTTATTTAGAGAGCAAAATCTTTAGAAAAATTAAAGCAAACAAATACCTTGTGCTTCTCTTCCCATTATCCCCCTGGAATCAGCGGATATGCTAGAAATTCCTGATTGAAGATATCAAACATAACCTCACCTATGTTCCTAACATCCCATGTATGATATTTGTCATCAAGAGCTAATGGAGCAAAAAGTGAAATCCATTAGACCTGCAACCAGAGGTTGCCTCTCCATTCCATTCCTGATGCTGGCATGAGACCCTCACTTCCATCATCCCCTTCTCTCTGGTTTCTTTTCTTGGAGACCCAGATACTTTGCGCCAATTTCCAGAACTGCCAATTACATTTTGTGAGGAATTTCAGGTGTTTTTTTTTTTAATTTTTTTTATTTAGCCCTGTCAATAATACAAGGTGGCATACGCTAAATAATATGCCTACTTCAAAACTACTAAGGGAGTGTAAGGCGGAGTCCTGGTGTAGCTCCCACCAGTCTCTGAAAATGGTAACCCTCCAGAATGCACATGGAATTTATGAACCTGGTCAGGCTGGGCTTCCTTTCCCACTATAGTGCTGTTTTCAGGTCACTAGAGACAAAAGGTAGTGCTCTACCATTGGGTGGTCATGTGGGGAGAAGAGTCACAGAGGACTCAGCTGTGCAAGGGTCACCAGTCCCTCTCATGTCTGTCCAGCCAACCAGTACTGACGGACCACCTACTCTTGGTCACTGACTCTCCATGTCCTTGCAAAATGACAAGAAGAGCAAAGCTTATCAGTGCGACACTTCCAGGAGCCCCGTTTCCTAATGCTCCCTCTTTATTGCACCTCTTAGTCTTCACCCTCTCCTATCATCTGGGAAGACAGCCAGACTCCCCCTGCCCAAACCTGTGTAAGGACAGCCTCCTCCGTGGTTCCTGATCTTTAGGCACTGTTGTCAGGTGAAGCCAAATATACGCCAAATAAGAGGTGGGTACCAAGTTAAGGACCATTCTCAGATCTGAGAGTGTGATTTTATGAGAGAATTGCCAAGTAAAATAAGGGTCAGGGAGGAGAAAAAGTAGTTATAGTAACAGCAAAATAATGCCCTCCTCTCTCTCTAAGATGTCTCTATTCTAATTTCTGGAATCTGTGAACATGTTAGGTGACATGGTGAAGAGGGCTGCAGATGGGATTAAGTTGCTAATCAGATGACTTTGAAGTAGGGAGATTTAGCCTGGATTCTGGGATGGGGCAATGTAATCACAAGGATCCCTAAAAATGGAAGAAGAGCAGGGTGCAGTGGCACATGCCTGTAATCCCAGTGGCTCAGGAGGCTGAGGCAGGAGGATCACGAGTTCAAAGTCAGCCTCAGCAACTTAGTGAAGCACTTAGCAACTCAGTGAGACCCTGACTCTAAATAAAATATTTAGAAGGGCTGGGGATGTGGCTCAGTGGTTAAGCACCCCTGGGTTCAATCCCCAGTACCAAACAAAACAAAACAAAAACAAAAACAAACAAACAAACAAAAAAAGTGGAAGAAGAAATCAGAGAAGCAGACCAAGCATGGAGAGGGCAGCCTGAGAAGGATTCAGCTTGATGTTACTGGCTCGAAAGATGATGGTAGGGGGTTACAAAGGAAAGAGAGTGGATCTTGAAGCCAGAAAAGGCAAGTGAACAGATGTTCCCTACAACATCCAGAAAGGAAAGCTGCCCTGCCAACACCTGCATCTTAGCCCAGGGAGACCCAGGCCAGACTCCTGGCCTATAGAACTGTGAGATAAGAAACTTGGATTGTTTAAATCAACTATATTTGTAGTCATTTGTTATAGTAGCAATTCAAAATTAACATAGTAAGCTTGGCAGGTAAAGTATTTTAACTCTTACCTTTCATTCATTTACCATAATTCAGAATTGCTGAAATAATTGTAACAGCCTTGTTAACTGCAGCCTATCTCTGAGCTGCACACCATGCAAAACACTTCATGTGCATGTTCTCATTTAATCCTCAAAGCAGTTTAGGAACAGGCACTATTACAGTTCTCCTGGCGTATTGTAGGTGTGCTACAAATGATTGTTGATTGCACAGACAGATGGATGGACAGGCAGAAAAATGGGCACTCCCAATGAAGCCCCAATGAGAGAACAGATGGGATAAATATCCCTTAAAACAAAACCAAGTGGTTGTTCTGCTCTGAGAAGCTCGTGTTTGCAGCTGTCTCTCTCATCCCAGGCTCCCTCAAGGGTACCCCTCCGGCTTAGTACAGACCCTCCAGCATCCTCTTTCCATGCCCCCAACTCCCCCCACCCCCAAGTCCTGGTCAGGCCCACCCCTTGCATACGTGCTTGCGGAAGAGCTCCACGTGAGGCCCCAGAGCCTGCGGGTCGGCGTCTCTCACGAACCAGACCACATCCTCCACAGTCCAGGTGGAGGGGTTTCTGCTTCTTGGCCGTCTGGCATCCTGGCTGTCTGGAGAAGGGCTGGAGGCTGAGTGGGATGAGCAGAGACAGGGAGACCATGAGCCAACAGGACTGGGGCCTCACTCCAACCTGATGCTGCCTGACCCCGCCTGGCCTGGGAAGGGCTCCTCAGTGCCCTCCAGTCCAAGGTGGGTGCATGTGACCTCCTGTGACAGGGAAAGGCTGAGTGGCGGCCCTGTCAGAAGCAGGAGCATGGGAAGCATGGGAAGCAAGCACCACTCCATCTATGCAAAAGCCCTCTGCATGGTCTGGGAAGGAAGCAATCAAAAAGGCCTTTCCTTCAACAAACAGGCTGACATTCTGATTCAAGTTAGAGTTTGCAAGACCCCTTCTGCTCAGTTCTCTCTCAGTGGGCCCATATGAGGGCCCAGAGGAAGTGCATCAAGACGAATGTACAACCTAGCCTCTGCAGGTCTGTGAGGTGACATGACTTCAGGTCCTCTCAGCCACCACAAGATTCACACTGAGATGATGAAGACAGGGCAGAACTGAGGGGCATTTGGGTCCTTGTTCTTCACCTCTGTGGGACAAATCTGCTACCTCTTACTTGGAACCCTTGACTGAGAGTGATCTATCCCTGTGGGCTCATGCAGAAAGACAAGGTCACTTCATTCACTGTCCCAGGGACACACCCATTGCCCCCACTGTCCTGCAAGGCTGTCAGAGCACCTTGATAATCTCCACTACACTGTGAATTCCTTGGCAGCCAAGGGCCTAACCCTGTGCCTGGTCCATAGCTGGTCCTTGAGAAATGGCCACAGGAGTGTGGGTGAGTGAGGTCAGGACAGGTGAAGAAAGGAGGGAGAAAGGAATGAATTAGAAGCCTGGCAATATTTAAGGGTTGACTTTTTGGGTGTATATCTCAAATCAACTCATCCTCTTTCCCTGAAGCCAGCTGCTTCTCCCATCTCCCCCATTTCTGAAATCTCCTCCTGCTTCTTTGTGCCTCCCACATTTAATCATTCACAAGCTCTTGGGAGGATGCCTCCTGCACTGGTCTCTTCCATTCTCTGGCAAGAAACTCCTAGCAATCCCGGCAGTGATTTTCCAAGGGGTCTCTTCTTTCCTCAAGGTCAAGGCTATCTTTGGTCTCAGTAGTACCTCTCCTTACTAGATGGGGGCGGAGAAGAGCTTTGGTGGCAGAAACATAGGTTAGATCCATAGAGCTACTCCCTGATAGGGACTTTTTGACCATGATGCAGTACATCAGGTGTAAAATAGCAGCACTCTCCAGCTGGAGGGGCGGGAGCGAGGACTGAAAAGGGACAGTGCCCGCAGGTGCTCCACGGAGGGGAGAGGCGCCCAGCTGGCTCCCCTGCTTTCCTGAGCACCTGGTCAGGGCGCAGCCTCCCTTCTGCACCCTCAGCTGGTGCTTTGACTTGTCTCTAAGAGGCATCTGCTCTCCCTCCTTCTCACTGATGTCCCACCAGCTGTCGAAGCCCAGGTGACACCAGATGTCTGGTGAACAATGTTACTATCCTTCCTGCTGTCTGAACATCACCTGCCTTCCCCTTTCATCCTGAACCTTGACTTGTTCTTCTCTTAGAATGCTTTCCACATTCTGCTTTGTAGTACAATGATGTACTTTTTTGGACCCTCCAATTAAATATTACTTTCTTGAGAATTCCCTCCATTCATTCCACAGACATTTATGGAGCACCCTTCCTGTCCCAGGCCTGGGTGAAATGTTTAATAAAAAATACAAATGTGATCCTTTTTTAAAAGAAATTTTTTTTTTTGCAGTACTAGGATTGAACCCAGGGGTGCATTACCACTGACCTACACCCCTACCCCTTTTTATTTAGTTATTTTTAAAATTTTGAGTCAGGGCCTTGCTAAGATGCTAGCCTTGAACTTGTGATCCTCCTGCTTCAGCTTCCCGAGTTGCTGGAGTCACAGGCGTGCCCACCATATCTGGCAGTGACCTTCCTATTGCAGGAGTTGCACATTACATTACTCCGCCATGGATCTAAGTAGAGTAAGCATATTTAAAATGTGGGTTCCATAAATGTGAAATGAATTAATACACTCTGCAGAAACTGTCAGGTAATTTGCATACTGAAGCCTTGTATGGGTGATCCTTAATCCTATTTTAAGGCTAGAAAAAGGTCGAGACTCTGAACAATGAAGCAGCTTCCCTACAGAATAACTCTAAGTTAGAAGTTGAGGAGCCTTTACGTGTTTCTTTAATCCCAGGGCAAAGTGGTTTTCTTCTGTCTCTTTTTCCTTCTCCTTTTACTATGCCTGAGAAGTGCCGGGTGCTCCATTAGTGGGAGAAAAACAGCATCGCATTTCCGAGTCTATCCTAAATACGTAATGGTTTGGTTGAGAATTGGATTTACTTTGAGATTTTCCCTGCATTTTCCTTGTTGGATCTGGAAGGGTCCCATAAGGTGGTTTGGCATAGGGCATATTGCTGGGAAACTGTTAATGTACCCCAGAGCCATCTGAATGCTGATGCATGCTTATTAAAGATGATTTCACTCCATTTAAAGACATCTGCACTCAACATGGGGACCAGAAATCACGGAAATCACATTTGCCCTTGGAGCCCGCCCATCAGAGCACGAGCGTTAATCAGGGCGGTAATAGATGCTCTGACTACAAAGGCGGGAAGTCTTTAGTCCAAGAATGATTTTAGAGTGATCAGAGCAGAGGTCAAATCTAATTTCCTGTGTTTGACAGGAAGGGGGAGAAACCAGACCGATTAATAGGATCATCCGCAGGATCCTATGGTCCTTTGAGCAAGGTCAGGGAAATGTTTCTCATCAGCCACAGCGGCCAGGCCAGGCAGAGGGGCTGGTTTGTCCTCAAGGAGGAGGCTCTCAGGATGATGGCTGTGGAGGACAGAGACAGCTAGGTACTACTGGTATCTGGTGTGGGCATTTTTTCACTTTTCCCGGATGGAGCCACAGCAGCCAGGCTGGCTCAGGAGTAGTTCTAGGGGAGCCTGTTAGTTATACAAGACGGAGAGCAGCCGGAAGCCTAAGTTACACCTTGGGAGTTGCTCCTGATCCAAAGCACATAAACTTGTTCTAGAAGGAAGAAAAATGGAACTTTCCAGCAGCGGGTTTGCAAAGCCTTTACGCAGCGCGCTGTGCTCCGAAAGAAAATAAATACGGCACCGCCTCCCCCACTTCCAGCTGCTGCAAAGGTGTCAGGAAGACAGATGGGTCCAGCCCGACACAACGAGGGCAGGCAGATGTGAGAGGTTAACGGTAAGCCAAGATGGATTGAACAAATCTTGCTCCTCTGTGGACGCAGCGAGCAAAGTGCTCGCCGTGCACTTTGTGAGACCGCAGCGTGGAGAACTGCGTGCTTGCTCATGTCACCTGGGGGTGGGCTTCAGAGACATGAAAAGTGAAACCCAGTGGTGAATGGATGCATAATTAAATCTTCTTGTTTCTAAAGCTGAACTCACAGCAGGAATGGAATGGCTGTGAATCAGGGTTTAAAAGCAATCCCAGTCCCCTCCCCCGCACAGGTACTCGCACCATGTGTGTGAATCGCCCCCGTCGTGCACATTCCCACAGCATATACATAATTGCCTTTTGCTCATTCATAATTCAGAGGAAAATTTAGCTAACAATGGAGTCCTGTGGGAGAGCGGGATGAACAATGAGCCGGGAGTCAGAAATCTCTGCCACCCAGAGCCACGTGACCATCCCTGTGCTTCTCTGCTAGCAAGAAGGGTGCTTGGCAGGATTCTCTAAGGTCTCTCCCACCCATGGTGCTGGGTGATCCTTCGCACCACCAGCTGGTGACAGTGAGGAAGTTTCTAGACCTTTCCTGGCTTAGATCTTTCCCTACGGGCTTCAGTTTCTTCATCCATAAATTATGAATATCATTTGGGGCTTCTCAAGAGTATTTTATAACTCAAGTGACTATGAGGCACAGGGCTGGAGCCTGACAAGAAACCTTGAAGGTGGTCTTTGACAGGACCCCTCCTCAGCTGCCCTTCCCTGGCTACTGCAAGCCCTTGAGGCCTCTTGGTCCCTGCTGGAGCTGGTTGGAAGGGGAAGGGGTGGTAGAAGGGAAGGGGAGGGGAGATCTGTTCCCAGCATCTCCTAGTGAACTGGTTTCTGTACAGGGCATCCTCCTGGAAACAAGGACATGTAGAGTATGTGAGGTGCCCAGGGTAGCCCATGATCTAGGCAAAACCAGGTGGTTTGAAACAGTGTTGTTTTTCACTATTTCTATTGTAGAATTTAACAGACACTGAGGTAAGAGACGTAAGGGGGAGAAGAAAGGCTGACCACTCCTTAGATTTTAAGTGGGATTTTCTTTCAGTCCTTCAAAACCAGCCACCCAACTAGTGGTGAGGACACTGCAACCTCCTAGCAAGCAACATGACACCTGGGGAGCCTCCAGCCACCCCTCCTCCACTGCCCCCTCCAGCCTGCACCTGCTGCCCATTCTGGCCAGCACCACTGCCACTTTGAGGAGCCTTTCCTGACCCCCGGGGAAGAGTTACCTGCTTTCCATCTGATACTCACACTTTTCCTTTCCAACAATAATCCCAGTTGTGATGAAATTTGTGCAATAATTTTGTTAACGTCTGTCTGGAATTGCAGTCTAAGAACAGGGCCCAGACTGCCTTATTCAGGGCTCTATCCCCAGACCTGAGAACAGCCCCTGGCCTACTGTGCTCAGACCTGAGAACAGCCCCTGGCCTACTGTGCTCAGACCTGAGAACAGCCCCTGGCCTACTGTGCTCAGGAAGTATTTGCTGACTCGATGACCCAAACCTCTCCAAGTCTTATTGCCTCAACTATAGAAGCACCTGCCATTTTTGGCTGTTGTGAGGATTAAATGGGATAATTCTGTAAAACAATGACTAGACAGAATTAAGAAAAAGCTCATTGCCATTCTTTTTCTCATATGACATTCAAAAAAAAAAAAAAAGCCAGTAAATTTGTCTTTCTAAATCCCATGGCCATCAGGTCACACCTAAATTCAGAAATATCTGGTTTACAATTATTACAGAGTAAAGCCCCATCTGCTTGACACAGACCCCCAAATCTTCCAGCATGACTTCTCTCACAGTCCCTGCACAAATTCTTCTTTCCCCAGAATGAACGAGCCCATGCCACCCTTTGTCCATCCCACCCCCTCATATCAAGTGTCCTCCTTCTTTTTCTAGCTGAATTATTTCTATCCCTCACTCATTGTTTGGTTTGGATCTGGAATGTTCCCTAAAGTCTCACGTGTTTACGGCTTGGTTTCTGCACCACCTCTTAATAATGCCACCAGATTATGAATCCATCCGCGGATGAATCTGTGGATGAGGTCAGAGCCCCTCATGAGACAATCATTTCCCAGACTACCCACCTGTCACCTTTGCTGCTACCGGGAAACCAAGCCGAGGGAGGGCCTAGTTGCAGGAAGGAGGTCACTGGGGCTGTGCCCTGAAAGGGCAGGTCGCGTCCTTGGCTGCTTCTTACTTCCTGCTCTCTGCTTCCCCGCAGCCATGAGCTGAGCAGCTCTAATTTGCTACACTTTCTGCCATAATGTTCTCCCTCACCTCAGGCCTGAGAGATGGAGCCTGCTGACTATAGACGAAATCTCTGAAGCCATGAGCCAAAATAAATCTTTCTTCCTCTAAGTCGATTTTCTCAGGTATTTGTCACAGCGAGGAAGAGCTGATGAACACATTCACCCAATGCCATCAAAGCAAAACCCAACCCACAGGAAGCATTTGGGCTGTGATAACAATGTCAGATTTATTTTGCTTCTTGATGCTGAATCTTGGACCTAGTTGTGGCTGGGAATTCCATAGCATGTTCTGTTAAATGAAAAAGTCAGGCAGCTTTTGCTATCTGAAACCTCTTTAGAGCTCTTGGTGATGGGATCTTGGATAAGAGACAGGGAGAGCTCCCAAAGATTCGCCGGAGCCTCAGCATGTACCAGGGAAACGTGCCCCACGGGCACACCCCTTCAGAGCCCACTGGCAGTGAGGTAGGCAGATACATCAAGACAGCGGGAGGCCAGGGTAAGTATTTCCAAGAGGGGGAAGGAGGCTGAGAAATTTGTCATGTCACTGATACCCGCCCTCCTGCCTGCAGCCTCATGCAGTGTTCTGGCTTCTGGGGTTTTTCAAACATTTTGATTACCACCATAGGGAGAAAATCCATTCCTAAGTTTCTTCCAGGGTTTAAGGACTTGGGTCAAACCTTCAGAAAAAGGTGTGGTTTCTTGATGCCAACTGATTTCACTGGGGATCAATTTTGGAGTGATATTGACCAGTCCTTTGGGGGAAAGAAAACTTTAATAACCTTCTGGAGGACACCCAGTAGGGGTCCAGGGTGAAGAGTAAGTGGGATATGCGTGAGAAGACTGGAAGTTTTCTCTTCTGCTTTACCGTACTGCTGCTCGATTCAACAGGGAGAAATATCATGGTTTCTGAACATTTTTAACTATGCAAATTTTAAGCAAAGCATATGTAGAACCCTACTCTGCAAATGTGAAAAGACCCTGGTTAAAGAGCCGTGTAGGGGGTCTGGAAACCCGAAAGCTCTTGTCCCTTCTTCTCCATCCTCTAGAATCTTAGAAGGAACCCCCTCAAGCCAGCTCAAAGTTTCCTGGGGCATTTTAAGAGATACAGATTTTGGAATCTGTTGAAATCAATCCCAGCTCAACACCTGATTGACCTCTTGATCCTCACCAAATTGGCTGTAATAAAACCAATTGCTTATAAATAATAAATTATAAACATAATTGTTAACAAATCTTAAATAGTATATGGAAAATGGCTTATAGTAGGTGCTCAATGACAGTTTAATGTAGGCCCGCTTTGCTGGGGCTTGTGGGAATTCAAAAATGAATGAGAGACCTCATTAAGCTGAGGGTCTGGTCCCTATCATGGGCAGGACAGAATATGAACAACAAATGAAGAAACAAAGTGCTATGGGAGGGAAAATGGAGGAAATGAACATTTCTAATCAGGTGTTGCTGACACTGCCAGTTGCCTACCCAATATCTTTTTTCCATGTCCTCCTTTGTAATATAATCTTTGATTGCCATGTGGATCATGTTCGCCTGGAACTGAAACTAGCTTCCCTTGTAGCTAGTGGCTCTGTGAGTCCTGGCCAATGAAATATGAACAGAAGTGGAAAGCTAATTTGGAGACCTTGGCATTGCCCTCTGTCTCCCTCCCTCTGATGCACTTTCCCCACCTTGTTGCTGAGACTGCATGGCTGAGTGGATTTTTCTGGTAGTTTCATTTAGCACCCTGCAGAAGGCAATGGTTCAATGGAACCTTTGCGCATAGAAGAGTTCATACCCCCAGTGCTTCACAAAGACTCCCTTCAACTGTTTCCTCCAGGAGCAGCTTTATTCCCAGGAGGCTGTGTGGCTTTGTGATTTTAAACATCCCACAGCCCCAGAGGGTCCTGCTGCTGATGAATAACTCTGATGTCCAGGGCCTCAAGAAAGGATCTTGCTAATATTTCTAAGTTGCAAAAAGGACACCCCATATTCCAGATGCAATTATTGGTTTGCTCAGAGCAGAAGGCAGCAGGAACTGGTGGGCTCTATTTCTCCAATCTCACATAAGATCCTGAGAGACAGAAGTCCTGAACTTGTGGGTCTCTCCTGGGATACATATGGGGTTCCAATGGAGAGGTCTTTCCAAGAGCCAGGTCCAGAGGGAGGGTCAGGGCATCCCCTGCTTTGGCCTGTTGAGATTACTCAATCAGGGTCTAATTCCAGGAGAACAAAGAGCCAGGGTGGTGAAATGAAGAAGAAGGTCATCCCAGGCCCAACTGGGAGGAGGCACTGAGGGACTGGGGAAGGAAAGCTGCTCTGAGACTCTTTGAAGGAACCCAAATTCTCCAAATCCAGGGTCACCAGGTGGACTGAAATGGAGCACACAATTCTTGAGGGAGTGATAAAAGCTCTCTCCAATCAAATTGTGTCTCCCTGTCATTGCTTGAAACACTGCATTTGAGACATAGGGCCTGAGATTTCACCAATGTGAGTGGGAGAGAGAGAAATACATATCTCCTTCTCAAGAAGTGGTAATACTCCCAGGATTAGGATCAATTCAATCAGCATGGTGTCCTATGATCACCATGAAATTGGGAAAGGGGGTTGAGGAGGAGAGGATGAGAGAAGGAAACATTTAAGGGGCAGAGAGACATCAGAATGAGGTTTTTGGCAATCAGGGGGTACCATGAGGGCAGAGATGATGAACGTTTGTTGAACACCTCCTATGTGCCAGATATTATGCTACCTCTGGGGCAAAACTATGGCCGCCCTTCATTTATTTTAAGATGGTGTTTCTCAGGTCTTATTTCCTTCTCTTGTTCTTAGAAATTTCAGAAATGAAACGCTGTCTCCCTTCTCTGGAAAAGGAGGCTCTGACCACTTAAATCTTCTGCCTGGCCAATGGCTCTGGGTGACACCATCAGGGAGTGGACTGCAGGCTCCTCTACATTTGGCAAGAGCCTCCATGATGGAGGGAACTTGTGCTCTGCCTCTCAGAACCACCTCTGCCTCCATGTTCCGCCAGGGCAGGGCTGTATTGGGCTGTGCTCCTCAGGGATGGAAGAAGTTCCTTGAGGCGAGGGCATGAAGGATCTTGAATCATACAAAGTGGCTCCCATGGCAGCCATCGTTGGAGGGGCTCACAACCAGAGAAGAAACATGGCTGACCAAAGAAGACAGCCAGCCTGGTGGGCAGCTGCAGAGGGACAAGATGAAGACTCTCTGACTCTTTGGCCAGGGGCCTTTTTTCAGCAGTTCTCAGCTGTAGAGTTGACGGGCTATGATCTGTTGAGGAATTTGTTCAAGGGATCTCTGGTCACTAAATTTATTGGCTTCTTACTGTGCCTAGGACTTATACTAAATACACATATGAATCTTCCCAATAGTCTTAAGAGGTAGATGCTGCCTCTTAAGACTCTTATTCCAGTTTTACAGATGAGGAAACTGAGGCACAGAGCAGTTAAGACAGGAAACAGGAGACCCAGGATTCCAGATTCCAGCCCAGGCTGGAATCCTGGAGATTATCCACCCTGCTCTATGGCCTCTATTCATTCATGAAATACTGAAGCCTGAAAATGATTTTGTAAAGCATCAAGCAGAATGGCTTCTGAGCTCTCCCTATGATCCTATATCCCTCCAAGCACTTTGGCATATTGCATCTTAAAAGCTTTCTTCAGTGGGCACAACAGAAGTGGCAGCATAAGCAGAATTGTGGAAATTTTGCTTAACTCTGCTTCTGCCCATGTCTGTGTGTACTGCAAGTATTACCTACCATAAAAGAGGCCATTCTTTACCAAAGTCTGGCTCTTCTTTTTCCTGGGCACAGAGCTACAGCTCCCAGACTCCTCACAACTAACTGTGACAAAATGACCAGCTCTTGTCAATGGAATGCGAGCAGAAGTGATGTGAATCCCTTCCAGGCTTCTGGGAAGCGCATGTGGCATGAAGGTGGTAGGGTTTGGAAGAGCAACAAAGTGGACAGAGCCAGGGTCCCTCAACTGAGATGCACACAGCAACTAAGAACAGCCATCTCGGCCTCTTGAATAAAAACTTTTAAGACATTTGAGCCAGTGTATATTTAGGAGTCGACTTATTTCCACAGACTCTCCTAAAACACATTTTCTTTGCTTATGGTCAAAAGTTGAGATTGGTCACCTCTGAGAACAATAAAAACCAATAAAGGGACTTGTGGAAACTTCTAATTTCTCAGTGGTCCCATGTCCTCCTCCCACCAGGCTGTGTCCCCAGGTCAAGAGCGGAGGAGGAAAGCCACAGGGAAGCTGATGCATGCGTTACATTACCACATCTGTTTCCTTCAAGAGAGGTCCCGTTTCTCTTGGGGCTGGAGGCTGGCGGCCTCAGTCCAGGTGCTGCAGGGCCTCCAGAGGACACAGGATTGGTATGGGGACCACTGGTGGTGGTGGCAAGGCCTCCCCCAAGGTGGCCGTCTCCAGAGTTCAGCCTCTTGCAGTAGAGTGAGGAGGAAGGGGGCAGGGTGCCCCTGTGGCTGAAGGCGGAGGTGGAGGCGTCCATACCACCATAGCGGTTCATGGCCACAGGGCTCAGCAGGCACTCTTCGGTGGTGACTGTCTTGGCTGAGCGGGAAAGCAGCACAGAGAAGAGAGATCAGAGCAGTTGGGCAGCTACCTGAGCCTCCGCCCTGGCAAGCCCTGCCTGCCTTGGCAGCAGGGTCACCTCTATCTGCAAGGGAGAGAGAGGAGAAATGAACCCCGCTGCATGATCACAAATGGCAATGGTCGCAGATGGAGGCTTTGGCCTTGCTAGATAAGCGTATTTCGTAGGGACTGGGAGATGTGCCCTTCGTGGTTAGAGGAAAAAAAGTCATTATCTTGGCTACTGATGACTTGGAAATAAAATCCAAACCAAAGGCTCTTGGCATTGCCTCTGTCTCCCTTTCCTCCCATCTGGTAGTCTCTGCGGGCTTGTCACATCTCCCTGCTCTCTCTTTTCTTGCCTGTCACCACTGCCCTGCTCCCCAGGCCAGGATTCCCAGGATGGATCAAATGGGAGTCACGTGTCCCACACTGGGAGAGTCAGCTTTGGCTGGGTGTTTAGTGTTTCCTCCCCATATGCTCAGATCCAGTACACCAAGGACACAAATGCTGACCTGGACAGCCCAGGGTCCTCCTCAGGCCCTGCACACGAAAGCCAAAGGGCCAGTCTAATGTGCAGGGGAGTAGAGGACCTGAAGAGTCAGCCGGCCCCATTGTCCATTCCCCAAGTACATCAGGACTTTTAAAGCTCAACCTTGAAGTCTGTTACTCTCTGTCTGTGAGTTATACCTGTGACCCATGTGCTGATTTCTTTGTCTTTTATATTTTTTTAAACAGTTTTGAGAAATTATGGGGATAGAAAAAGGAAGGAATTATCCTAGTCTCTCCCACCCCAGACAAGATCATGTCTGTGTAGTTCCATCAATAATTATCGGAGCTGGGGATATGGCTCAGTTGGGAGAGCGCTTACCTTGTAAGCACAAGGCCCTGGGTTCAATCCCCGGCACCGCAAAATAATAATAATAATTATCTGTATACTAAGCACCATCAAAACAGATCTTGATATCCCCAAAGAAAATGCAACCAGAAACGAAAAACAGCAAACTTACTCTAAAATTAGCAAGGCAGAACACACACTGGGGCCACGAGATCTGCACATCTTCTCCATGATGGGATTCCTCCCACAATGAAGGTATTGAAAAAATGAAGATTTGATTTTATTAGGAAAACTAGCAGATTTTCTCACAGTTGGGAATACAAATGGAACTGACCAGAGATAAAACTCAATGTATAGGGGGTGCAGGTAAGCAGTGCTTAGAGATAAAGTCATTGCTATAAATACATATTGAAGCAAGAAAGATCTAAAGTGAATAATGTCTAAGACACTAGAAAAAAGAGCAAATTATATTTAAAGCAAGCAGAAAAAGGAAATAATAAAGAATTGAGCCAAAAATAATTCAATAAAATAAGCCAAAAACAAGTTCCTTGAAAAGATCAACAGGATTAACAAATCTTTAGCTAAATTGACAAAATGTAAAAGACAGAAGACTCAAATTACTAGAATCAGAAATGAACAAGGGAATATTACTACCAATTTCACAGAAATAAAAAATTATTTAGGGATACATGAATAACTATGTGCCAATAAATTATGTAAGTTAGGCAGAATGAACTACTGGAACTGACTCAAAAACAAATAGACAATCTGAGTAGACCTATGGAAAATAAAGAGATTGAATTAGTAATAAAATGAAAACTTTCCACAAAGAAAGTCCAAGCCCGAATGACTTTACAGGTAAATTCCACCAACACTGAAAGAAAAGAATAATAGTACCAATTCCTGACAAATTCTTACAAAAAAATGGAAGAGGAAAGAATAACTTTCCAACCAATTCTATGAGGCCAGTGTGACCCTGATGCCAAAACCAGACAAACATCCCAAGAAAACTACAGACCAACATCCTTTATGGATGCAGAAATCCTCGAGGGCGGGGGCGGGGGGGACTAGCAAAACTGAATCCCACAACATATAAAAAGATTTATTTACATACCATGACCAAGAAGGATTTATCCTAGGAATGCAATGTTGATTTAACATCCCCAAATAATGTTATAAACCATATCAACAGAAGAACTGAAACAACCCAAAGACTACACGATCATCCCAACAGGCGCAGAAAAACATCTGACAAAATCCAAAATGCTTTCATGACAAAAATCACTTGACAGACCAGGAATAGAAGGGAACTTCCTCAACCTGAAAAAGGATACCTGCAAAAACCCTGTAGCTGACATAGTTAATGGTGAAAGAATGAATGCTGTCCCCCTAAGACAGGGAACAAGACAAGGACATCCATTCTAGCCACTTCTATTAACATTATTCTGGAGATTCCAGCCAGGAAAATTCCAGCAAGAAAAAGAAAGGAAAGACTCCAGATTGTAATGAAAAAGTAAAGCTATCTCTTGTAGGTACCAAATCTCAAGCAATGTAATTAAAAACTATTGGAACTAACACATTAGTTCAACAAGATTGCAGAATACAAAATCGTCATGCAAAAATTAATTGTATTTCTATACATTTTCATTGAACAATATGAAAATGA